>JAVJIF010033988.1:0-51218 GCA_038442645.1 Agave tequilana
CAATCACCGAGAGTAATCTCAGGGACGTATCGAGAAAGGTCCCATTCCATCTTCCGAGGGACGGACATGTGCTGGAAGTAGGACAGCGGGAACATCCTTCCATGTCCGGAAGAAAGAATCTTCCACCCTTTATCTGACGGAGCCATTTATAAGTTCCGTCATACACACGATAGCCGCCGTCGTCGATACGATCTCCGAAGAAGAAGGCAGGCTTCTCCAGCTTGACGTGAGCATCCGTGTGTGAATGCTGCATCGGTCATAAGTACCCGAAGAGTTCTCATGTCAACATTAGAGAGCCTCTCCCTGCTGCGATCCTGCGACTGGTCAGCAGTCACAGGGACAGTCTTTCGTAGCACAAAGGTCAAGTCCCGGTCAGCACCACCTACACGTCCAAAGTGGCGCGTCTTGGAGAGTGAGGAAGAAGGATGGGGGACTGCAAAAAAAAGGACACTTAGTTAGATACTTAAATGCTAAGTGTTCATAACCCAAAACGCAGAAGAGATACTGGACGCAGGAATTATCAAATCCGCGTCCAGACCTGCGAAACCGCGTCCAACGCAGAAAGATACTGGACGCAGGAATTATCAAACCCGCGTCCAGACCTGCAGGATCCGCGTCTCCACCACCAGAAGGTCATGGAATGTCCTTGATGTCACTTCTGAGGTGCGAAAAGAAGGGAGTTATCCACCTTAACCCTTCCATCACCACAACCGCCAGAAGTTAAGGAGGGTAACTCCCTTCCTTTCACACCCCCAGATTTCTAATTGCTTGGACGCAAGTGCCAGATTCATCAAAATCGGCAGCTGATGGAACAGAACGCAAGGATCAAATCCGCGTTCTGCAAACCAAGTCCGCGTCTGAACCCTTCACAATTAGAAATATTCTAAGTGAAGAATCCAAAACGCAGGACCCATGGCGCGAGGGTCCAAACCCGCGCCTCGGTTATCAACTCAAAGACTGCGTCTGAGACCGTGCCTGAGAATCAAACGAGTTATGTTTTGTGTTAAGGATTCTTAGGGTTCTATGAGCTCCCGTTAATGGCGAAATCCACGCCCAAAGACATTATACCTGGGAAAGCGACATCCTGCGCAGAGGAAGCGCCCCTCTGGACCTCGGCGGCAGTCGCCCGTGAAGAAGAGGCGGTTGGCTTGGTCTTGGGTGCCATTTTTAATTCCAGAAAAAGGAGATGAAAAGTTCAAAAATCCAGTAATGGAGATGAACAGTTCAACAGAGGAAGAAGAGAACTCTCTTGAGCAAGTGCGTTCAGAGAAGAAAAGAGTCTCTCTGACTGTTGCCTTTTATAGGCACAAGGATTCGCAAAAGATACGCGACGTGTGACCCGATAAAAGCTGCAGCAAATCATCGCATGACGCGTGGAGCAAATCTTCGCGAAGATCATGCGTCACGACTCCCCAGCGAGTCGTCATTTGACACGTGGCGCGATTCAGTTAATGAACCGAGAAATCCGCGCGCCAAAAGGTAAAAATCCTGCCGGTTCCCCAGGCCAGCTGGCGGCGTAATCATCACACGGCACAGATTCGCACCCAAGGGACGCACCTCTTCGATGGACATTGCCCCGTCAGCATCTCCATAAATGCATTCGGAAGGTCGCGTCTCTCTACAAAGTCCGCGTCCGACCCAGCGGGCCCAACATCGCGTCTGCCTCATAGAAGATCAGGCGCGTTTCCATTGCCAAAGGACCACTCTACAGAAATCGCGTCTTTAAAGCAGTACCATCTCGGCTTTTTGAAAAGAACCTGAGTTCGGCCTCCTGCTTCTGCAAAATCAGTTCAACAGTACACTGACGCAAGCAGACGACCAACCACTCCTGGCTTAAAGCACACCCGTGACAGACTAAAAGCAATCGGGGAGGTTTAGACTGTGCATCTAGACACTCAACATGATCAACTCTGGTGGCTTCAAAGAGTTCAAACAGTACACTCACGAAGACCAACTCCAGATAAGATCGAACCCGGAGCATCAACAGTCCAGCCATGAAGGTGAATTCAGTTAGAGTCCAAAGTATTTCGAAATCCGTCCCAGTTAACTGCGGAATATCGAAAACTTTGGAGGGGGTTCTGTAGGCTGTCCAAAAGTTACTGGAGGACAAGCCATTGAAAAGCAAAGTTTCAAGCTCTAGACGCGAGGGACTATCACCCGCGTCTCAGTATCAAGGCGCGTTGCTCGACACCCGCGTCTCCAGCATCAAGGCGCGTCGGCTCGACACCCGCGTCTCAGCATCAAGGCGCGTTGGCTCGACACCCGCGTCTCAGCATCAAGGCGCGTCGGCTCGACACCCGCGTCTCAGCATCAAGGCGCGTCGGCCTGGCACCCGCGTCTCAGCATCAAGGCGCGTTGGCCTGAAACCCGCGTCTCAGTTATAACCGCCTTGGTTAAGGGACCAATCACTGCCCACACGTAAGGGAAATCAGCCCCCATCGTGGCGTGTCTTTAGCAGGCACGTGGGTTAGTTACCGCCCATGTAGCGGGGAAGTTGGCCCTCATTGTGGAGTGTTTGTAGGGGCACGTTCACCCCTAGGACCTCTATAAATAGCCTCGTTTACTATGAGGTCGGGGAATCGAGCAATCGGCGATCGGCAATCGGGCAATAGAGAGATCGGCAATCGAGAAATCGGCAATCGGCAATCAGAAGGAGAGAAGAAGCAGATCAACTCTTTAGCAAGTTCGTTGCGTACGAGCTAGCTTTCGCCTACCTTCTCTTTTAGAGTTTTGGTAGACAGAGCTGTGTCACTCTTTCTACCGGCCGAGAGAGGAGATCCCTGAAGGACGGTCATCTGGTCAACGGAGAACAAGATTCACTCTCCACCGCCACACGAAGAACCCAGCCTTAAACAAAGGGGGAATTCAAGATTCTATTCTCCCTCCCTTGTAACCGGAAGGAACAGTTCTTGTTGTAATCCTTTTCATTTGATTCAAGGAAACTTTTACGGCAATTCACTGTCTCCCTCTTTCCCGGGTCATACAGTAGTGTTTTATCGGACTGCTATTAGGCCAGTTTTGTTATATGGCACATAATGTTGAGCTATAAAGAGATATCATACCCAAAAGATGAGTGTAGCAGAGATGTGCATGCTTCGTTGGATGTGTGGCAACACGCGGAGAGATAAGGTGAGAAATGAGGATATTCGTACTAAGATAGATGTAGCCTATATAAAAGAGAATGTGAGAGAAAACTGCCTACGATGGTTTGTCATTTGCGACGTAAACCTACCGATGCGCCAGTCCGGGAGTAGAGCACATCAATTTAGGGCAAGTTAAAAGAGCGCAGGGAAGACCGAAAAAAACATTGTTCTAAAAATTGGATTAATCGGCCGATTAATCCTATTCAGTGGCAACCCGCTTATATTACATTACTCGCTCTGATTATACGCTCAAGCGATTAATCGGGTTCAAAACGATTAATCTCCGATTAATTCCCGATTAATGCGCGATTAATCCGATTAATCCCCGATTAATCATTTAGGTATTTCATATGTTTTTTATTTGAAAAATTTATCACTTTATGTCTGTTGGATTGCTAAGTAGTTTATGTTGTAATGTTGATGATTTGATAATAATCTTTTATTAAATAGTAGATGAACTGTTATTTATTAAATAATAGATGAATTATGATATTTTATTATTGTATATTTTGCATAAAGTGATACTTATGTTTTATATATTTTTCAAATTAACTTATTTAGCAATCTTTCTCCATCATTCTTTAAAGCTCATTATTTTGATTGATAAATTGACTAATTTTTTATTTATCTTATTTTGCAAGTAAGTTCTTTGATTTATATTTATGTTATAAAATTTGAAATCTTGGATTACTAATGTGAAAAGATAAGTTCTTTTACTTCTTTCTTTTTTACTATTTATTCATATTGTCTTGTTTATCATATCATGGTTTATAACTTCACATCTAGATATTGTCTTGTATAATATATAGGTATTTTCAATAATTAATTGTATATATTCATATGTAGTTGTGTATAAATATAATTAATATATTAATTAAAATTATCAAATTAAAATTAAATCTATGATTAATCATTAATCTATTAATATTTAATCTCTGATTAATCCCCGATTAATCTCCGATTAATCATTCGTTTGGACCGCACGAATAATGAAACCGATTTTAGAACACTGGAAGAAAATATGGATGGAGGTAATATGACAAGATATAGAGGCTAAAGGTCTTAGTGAAGGCATATTGCTCGATAGGAATGACTGGAGAAAGTTGATCCATGTGCCCGATCCGGCGTAATTCTCTTTTGGTTCATGTAGCCTACCCCAAATACTGGGGACAAATGGCTTATTGTTGTTGTTGTTCTATTCTTGAATGGATCTGGATTTTGATTTTGATTTTGAATTTGTTCTAAATTTAGAGTTTCAGATCTAAAACTAGGGTTTGAGTGGATAGGAAATTGAGAAGAAAATATTAAAGGGGATTGGAATCAAGAGCTTTGATGCAAACTGATGTAATACGAGCGGATTACAATCACTTTCAAATTAAAAATTGGGAACTAGGGTTTTTTTACAAGAAAAGAGAAATTAGGGTTTAGAGATAAGAACAGATAGATTTGGGCTTCGCACCTCTTACACAACGGGCTTCACACCCTAATCTCAAGAACTCCCATAGCTCAAGAAATATAAACTGGAAGATTTTTATTCATTAATTGTCTAGTGAACAAAAAGTACTGAGGTTTATTTATAGGCTTTACAAAAGAACACTACTTTGATGTAACCGATGTGGTACTAAAACACATTAAAAACTACAACTAGACTCGAAAATAAACTAAGGTAATAGAAGACAACTAGCACTTGTGTGATGTCCCCATCAGTTTGTTTGTCAAGGGATGCTGTATAATTTTTCACTTAATGCACTGTTTCTTACATGTATTTCCCAGAATAAAAGTTAGCTCAATAGTCAACTCTGTAAAACTTTTGTTTACAAATGCTCGATGTGTGGGTTGCAAGTCTGCGGTCCATTCAAATTTAAATCAAGGAACAGTTTAGAACAGGGAGATCGTGATTCAGTGTGGATATCAGCCAATGGTCCATCATATGTTTTTGATCTGCTAGCATAGGAAATTTACTACATGGGCTGGTCGTATCATGTATGTAGTATCTCATTATGCATATTCCAATGGTGACAATTATAGGTGGAGGAGGCAAGAATTCGGCTGCTTCTGGAGTCCCTAAACAGGGTAAAGCTGTGAAACCACCTCCACAGAAGAAAGATGCTACACAGGTTATAGCTGTGTCTGAAAAGAAGGTTGGAGATCGCTTTCCTGAAAAGATAGAAAGAAAGATGCTCCTCCACCCCGCATGCAATATGATGACAAGCATAGGGTTGAAAAAGCTAAACGTCGTGCTGTAGTTAATCAATTTGAAGCCAGAAACAGAGTTGAATTATTTAGACATTTGCCTCAGTATGTTCATGGCACGCAGCTTCCAGATCTGGAATCAAAGCTTTTTCAACTTGAACCAATGCATCCTTCCGTATACAAGGTTTACACTGTCATATTTTCTTGTTATTGAGAATTTCCAAAGTGGTTTTTCAAACTGCATTCATTCATAAATGCATGACATAATGTAATGTGTCTCACTGAAGATAAGTAACCTCCTATATTACCAACATCCACTGGTATGTTCCTTGACGTGCTCATGGTGTCCTCTATGCTAGCTGTCTGGTTCTGGGCTACCATACAATATGACTGATGACAAGAAACAGTTATAGTTTTGCATAGATATACCCAGTGATTCATACAAGCATGTATGATAGACTTGGATGAGAATGAATGTGTTAACACCCGTACTTTGTATGTTCTCTGCCCATATGTAAACAGCCAAATGGACCAAATAGCTGCCATTTCTAAACCCAGATAAACTATAAAGCA
This sequence comes from Agave tequilana, assembly GCA_038442645.1. Classification (NCBI taxonomy): domain Eukaryota; kingdom Viridiplantae; phylum Streptophyta; class Magnoliopsida; order Asparagales; family Asparagaceae; genus Agave; species Agave tequilana. The sequence goes on from JAVJIF010033988.1 coordinate 5,910, forward strand.
TCTAATGAGTAAGGTTTGCTTTGTTTTTAACCACAATATAATTCTTCACATTTAATGTTTCAAATGGTCATTTAAACATGTATTCTATGGCTAATGTATAACACACTATTCATCTTGTGTTGGTTTCATCTATTATAAAAATATTTATATCTCACAGAATCATACTTTAAATTAATCAACTCAGAATTTGACTTAATTGACTTGTAATCCCTGGGATAATACTCTGATTTTGAACCATGCATAGCATTTAACACTAATAAATTGCTATTCATTCAACCCAAAGTTCTTGAAGATATTTGTCCATGAAGTTTGCTTTAATGTTATGGGTTTTATTTTCATTTTCTTGGTAGTCCAAAATTTTGTACAGAGTACACTGCATAAATGTTTATAGCGATCCTGATTGTTAAAAAAAAAATTTTACATTTGAGGAAACCTGTTGAATGCATCGTGTTTAAATAATCTAATTGCATTTCTGTGTTTGCCCCTGTTAATTGTTTATTTATAAAAATGTTCTCTTCAGTTAGGGAATCTATAAATATCCATTAATAGGTTCTCTTTTTTTTTTCCATGCTATGTAGTAGAGTTATAAAAACATATTATATGTTGTATGCTTGCTATGATTTGGGAACTACAATCATGATGGGGACTGCGAGGCATTTTGGTCATTTCGAGTGAAATAACCTTCTTTGTTATCTATGGAAGAATTTATTAACTTGCTTCATTTTTATCTATGGAAGAAATTTATTAACTTGCTTCTTTTTTATTTGCACTCTTAATGAGTTCATGTAGGTAGGAAATCTAGATCCATCTGATGACCTCAAACAGGCAAACAGTTGTCAACTTCTTTTGATATCCACTGAAAGAAGAAATGCCTAACCGTGTAGCATTCATTTATACATTCATGATGGTTTTCTGTATGAAAGTAATGCTTCTCAACAGAAATTGTTGCAAATTTACTGGATTTTAACCTGCCAAAGCCCAAAATGGTTGTTTCCAGAATTTATTGGATTGTAAAAAATCTAATTTGGGTGCTTTGAATCCACAAGACTGACTTGATCTCATTGGACAAACCAGTAGATTCTTCATGATTTATATATTTCATCATCTTTGTAGATTCTTTATGTATAAAATATTTCTTTTTTTCCAGTTTTAGAAGTTTGTGTCTGCACGTGGTGTATTGTTCTGAACATATTCTGACTAATTTTTAGTTAAGTTAGACCTAATTGACCTGAATTAATCCATGACCCCTACTGGCAATCAGGTGGGTTGTTTTACATATGACATCCTGTCCAGCTTGCATCTCTCATTGAGATGGAAAAGTTGCATGTTATGCATGCTGAATCCTGACGGGACATCCGTTCTTGGCCACAATATCATTTGGTTTAGGTTTTGCTATAGGGTTGACAGAATTTTGGGTATGTGTTCTCTTTAGCACTTTGGATTTATTTGCCTCAGAGTTGAGGTAATTTCCTGTAGCAAATCTATCATCTTTCATCTTCTATATTCTTTGTCCAGGAGAAAATTGGAAAGTTATTATATTGCAAGGAATGAGGTTTTGTCCAAAACGTCTCGGATTTGGTTTCTTCAAATTGATTTCAAAGGAGGGTGGTCTGAGACTTTTTTTTTTGGAACAAATAACATAGAGTAGTGAAATGAGTCTATTGATACCCTAATTTCAAACTATAAAAAAAATGAATAAAGGGAGTATGGCTAACCTGAGAGCTTGATCTGCTGCTTACCATACAGATGCACCATTCACGGTGTTATTTTGCTAGAGTTATTTTTTTCCTCCTCTTTGACGAGAGGTGACAGCTAGGGCTTTGATTGGGAGAAAAACTAGAATTGAGTATTGGGTAGCATATAAAACTGAAGTTTAGGGGGTTTTTGGTCTTGAAACCCAAACTAAGTAAGTCTAAAGAAACTTTTAGATTTAAGTTAAGTGGACACATGCGTACATATACATGTACATAATACATGACACGCATGCATGCATCACTAAAAGTTGAAACCATCAAAAGCAACCAAACTCACTTTTTTCAGAGTGCCTGAAACCAGAACAAGTTCTCAGACCTTGCTACATTGGTTGTGCAGGCATATATTGCATAACCAATAAAACATGTTTTTTCTACTTGCCACCTGACCTTGTAGGATCTATAGCAAGCCCTTCTTTCATCCATAGTTTCCTTTCTCCAGGAATGATCACCCATTTGGAGGTTGATATCAAGTTGACAATCATAAAAATTTTGGGTATGTGTTCTCTTTAGCACTTTGGATTTATTTGCCTCAGAGTTGAGGTAATTTCCTGTAGCAAATCTATCATCTTTCATCTTCTATATTCTTTGTCCAGGAGAAAATTGGAAAGTTATTATATTGCAAGGAATGAGGTTTTGTCCAAAACGTCTCGGATTTGGTTTCTTCAAATTGATTTCAAAGGAGGGTGGTCTGAGACTTTTTTTTTTGAACAAATAAACATAGAGTAGTGAAATGAGTCTATTGATACCCTAATTTCAAACTATAAAAAAAATGAATAAAGGGAGTATGGCTAACCTGAGAGCTTGATCTGCTGCTTACCATACAGATGCCCATTCACGGTGTTATTTTGCTAGAGTTATTTTTTTCCCTCCTCTTTGACGAGAGGTGACAGCTAGGGCTTTGATTGGGAGAAAAACTAGAATTGAGTATTGGGTAGCATATAAAACTGAAGTTTAGGGGGTTTTTGGTCTTGAAACCCAAACTAAGTAAGTCTAAAGAAACTTTTAGATTTAAGTTAAGTGGACACATGCGTACATATGCATGTACATAATACATGACACGCATACATGCATCACTAAAAGTTGAAACCATCAAAAGCAACCAAACTCACTTTTTTCAGAGTGCCTGAAACCAGAACAAGTTCTCAGACCTTGCTACATTGGTTGTGCAGGCATATATTGCATAACCAATAAAACATGTTTTTTCTACTTGCCACCTGACCTTGTAGGATCTATAGCAAGCCCTTCTTTCATCCATAGTTTCCTTTCTCCAGGAATTGATCACCCATTTGGAGGTTGATATCAAGTTGACAATCATAAAAATTTTATGAGATATTTTCATGGAACCTTCTTAATAATGATTCATTTTTTACGGGAAAAGCCTTGACAGTGTTGACAATATATTCCCAAGAATCCCAATAGTGTACGTTCTGAAACTGAGATATTTTGATTTCATTTATTGCCAATATGGGGAAAAAACCTTTCATTAAATCATTTACGGTGATGTTCTCTTAAGAATCACAAAATGTACAATTCTTGTTTCCTGTTTAAAATGTTAGCAATCTGTATAAGGATTTTCCAAAGGAGGAAATTGAGCATGCTACATGCATTGAGTGTTCTATGGATAAGATAATAATAATAATAGTTTTGAAGAGGTCACATTTGTGAGTCCATGTGGAAATGTACTCATGTACAAGAAAATTCACATGTCCACTCAAGGTAGATATGAATACACAGACATTGTTTTCTTCATCAATTTAAATACTTTTTATAATGGTCACACTGTTTTTTTATGCATGACATACTTCGTATGTTGATTTAAGTGTGTATTGTTTCTATTGAATTAGTTATATAAAGTATTTTGAAGGAAATGAGATTAAAATTGTTGTCTTAGGTTCAATCGCAATTGTTTTGTCACTTGATTGAGCAAAGTTCATTTTATCTTATCTGATGTGGTTGTTTTTAAAATCTTACTTGCTATCAGGTGGGGCTTCAGTATTTATCAGGTGATATTTCTGGTGGTAATGCTCGTTGTATTGCAATGCTTCTGGCATTTCGAGAGTCAATTAAAGATTATTCTACACCACCAGAAAAGCTTTTTATTCGAGATTTGACTGCAAAAATCAATAGCTATGTGTCATTTTTTACTGAGTGCAGACCCCTTTCAATTAGCATGGGAAATGCTATTAAGTTTTTGAAGAATAGGATTGCCAAGTTACCAGATGGCTTGTCAGAATCAGAAAAAAAATCTAGTCTACAATCAGATATTGATCGATTTATAAATGAGAAAATAGTACTTGCTGACAAGTTCATTGTTAGGCATGCTGTTACAAAGATCAGAGATGGTGATGTCCTTCTCACTTATGGATCGTCCACTGTTGTTGAAATGGTATTGCTATATGCTCATGAACTTGGAAAACAGTTCCGTGTAGTGGTAGTTGACTCACGCCCAAAGCTTGAAGGTCAAGCATTGCTTCGTAGATTGGTTGCGAAGGGGCTTTGCTGTACTTATACTCATATAAATGCTATATCATATATCATGCATGAAGTTACACGAGTTTTTCTTGGGGCTTCTTCAGTGTTATCTAACGGAACTGTTTACTCCAGAGTCGGAACAGCATGTGTCGCTATGGTTGCTCATGCATTCCATGTTCCTGTTCTGATATGCTGTGAGGCATATAAATTTCATGAAAGAGTGCAACTAGATTCTATATGCTCCAATGAACTTGGTATGCCTGAGCACTGTTTGTTTTGGATTTGACTTTCATACTTAATCACAATCAGTGTGGAATACTTTTACAGAGACCTATATTTTATTTCACAGGTGATCCGAATGTGATTGCCAAGGTTCCTGGAAGGCAAGATTTAAATCATCTGGATAATTGGGCTGAAGATGAGAATCTGCAACTTTTGAACTTAATGTATGTCATTCCTTTGGCTATTAAATAATTTACAAGTTTCACGTTTTGAAGAAAACTATGGAAAACCTTATTCTGATATGTTGTTTTAACAGGTATGATGCTACACCTTCCAACTATGTATCCATGATTGTCACAGATTATGGAATGGTGAGTTATTTCTACCAAAATTTCAAATTCTAAATTGGTGTGTTTTACATATACATTGCAGTTAATCTATTTAGCTTTGGTTTCATGAATCAAACATGCAGAAATTTGTAATCTTGCTTATCCATTGCATGAAATTGGAACCTTAAACTGCATGTTCACAAATGGTACCCACCAACAGTCCATCAGACTTGCTCCTTACAGAGAAAGTTGATGTGCGAAAGAGTCCCAATTTTCATATATTTAGGTTTATTGTGAGGCTTAGCTGTCGGGTACTATACAGATTAGTCAATAGTATCTATTTTGAGTAGTCCTTAAGTTGGGGTTCTAGCGTTTAGTTGGCTACAAATTGTCATAGCATTTTGGAAGGGTAAGGCCTTAGCCTTCCCAAAAGTTCTGTTGATTCGGAATAGCATAGAACAGATAAACACCAATTATAGGTTTGTGTAATGGAGTCTTAATGTCACTATGAAGTACTACTGCACTTTTATATGACTCTCTCTCTCTCTCTCTCTCTCTCTCTCTCTCTCTCTCTCTCTCTCTCTCTCTCTCTCTCTCTCGAATTGGCTTTCATTTGAAAGTCATCTATTTTCTTCTTTTAATTTCTAACTATCACCCTTAAAATCCCCCAAATCGCTCTCTCACCAGTTTTCGCTGTTTTTTTCCCTTTGGAAGTTATCTACTTTTTCTTCACTGAATTTGTATCAAGAATCATATCCCTCCTTCAAATTCAAATACACCCCCCCCCCCCCCCCCCCCCCCAACCCACCACCACCCCAGACCACACACCCACCTACACACCAACGACAAAAATATAAGCAAAAGTAATGCTGGTTATTCATCACGTGGTTCTCTCTTTGGTTTCCTTCTTGCAACAAAGAATCCTTTTTTTTAAGCCTTTTTCCAAATGTTCAGCTGGGTCAGAGTTTTTCCCCCCTTCTTTCCCAGCATTTTTTGTGTTCATTTTTGTTCACACGTGAGCTCTTCTATAAAAATGACTTACACTGTGGATGCTTGTTGTAGAACTTGTTTATTCTTGCTGATTCCTTCTTTTATTTCATTCTCATTTATACTATGCAATGCAGTAAAATGTGTAGTTCTAGTGTCTAGTTACCATCTTCATCATCTCAGCAAACTTGATCTCATTATCACACTGGTTTTGTATCATATTGATAATCTTTGTGACCTTAAGCATTGAGTTTCTTTAAGAAGAGCTGAGCTTCCTGCGCTAAAAAAGGATGGCATGCTCTTCTCATTTACAGTAATGCAGATTTCTACTATTATCCCAATGCTAATGTATCAATAAGCAAGAAAGTTCATCTTCATTTACAATACACCATTTGTCCCAGATTCCCATTTGTCCCAGATTCTCACATAAGGGACTATATAATTGGTTTGTTGATAGATGTAGAGTAGTGAGACATAATTTCTGCATCCCAACTTGCATGGAAATTGGCCTTTTACTCCGTCATTGCTTGATTTTGTTAATATTACGGACAAGGTTCTCGCTATGTTAATTTAAAAAAGTTATCATTTCTACTTTGCAGCTCCCACCCACAAGCGTGCCTGTCATTGTGAGAGAATATCGGAGTGAACAGTTATGGATATAGAGGCTTTTCTATTGGCAATTTACGACTCGCCATTCATTAAACTGTGATGCTTTTTCATGTTAGGTCTTCATGATATATGCAAGCGCCTCTGGTTTAACAAGACCATTCTGATCATCTGGCTGTGAGGTTTCTTTTTTCTTTAGGAATAATGACCCATCTGCATTACATTTTTCTCGTAGTTTATATTTTTCTAACATGACTCCGTGAAGAGTGCAATATTTCGCCTCTCCGGGTATTTTGAGGGTGTTTTTGCTGTATTGTAATATGAATATTTGGTGCCTGGTGAGATTTCAAATGCGATAGCATTTTGAGATTTTATTTTATTTTTTCTTTTGTTTAGTATGCTTATGTTGAATCTTGTAACTGCAATAATTGATTGGCGGTCACTATTTGTAGTCTTTCATTAACCTATAAATTGTATACTTTTATGAAAAGTATTTTCATGGTTATTATTAGCCACACATTAAAAAGAAAATTGCATCCCTGAAGGCATAGTAACAACAGTCCAACAATTTGGAGCACTCACTATTTCATCGATCTCTCTAATTCCTTTTTAGTGGTATAATCATCTGTTTACGTTCTCTAAAATGGATTCAAGTATGCCCGGTATCTATTATGAAAATCGGTGTTTTGGTTTTGTTTCGGCCGCATTTTCTTCCATCAATGTAATAGCCTACTCTCTTTTACTTGTAATGTGGTCATCCATAAAGCTGAATGAATGTTGAGCATTTAAATGCATTTGTGTATTGTCAATAAAAATATGACATTAATGATGCAGGTGATCCCAGATAGGGGTGAATTCTTGACTTGACCTGCCAACCGGAGCCAAAGTCAGTGCGTCTGTGTAGACCCCAATCTGGATAATCAGGTTGACTAAATTAACACGATTAATTATCGGATCAGGGTCCAACTTTGATCTGATTAAAATTTGACCCTTTTAAAACCTTATTTGTCTAAAGATTTTAGATCTGCTGCCAACAGTAGGATCGAGCCCAAGATCTTTAGTTGTATTAACTTAAAACAAACACCAAAGAACAACTTACCCATATGAAATTTTGTAATGTTCTTTGCTAAAATATATAAAATAAAATGCAATTATTTCCCAACACACACGAGCACACGCGCGCACACACACAAAACTTACATTGTTTGGAAACAAGTTAAATGGGTTGAGTTTTGAGCCAAAATCCATTAATAGTCCAATCCACTTATATTATTTGAATGGGTTGAGTTTTAAGGGTTGAGTTTTGAAAATCCATAAATAGTCCACGCTGAATTCAAAATCTTTGACTTAAAAGTGGTTTAACTGGTTGGCATTTTGAACTCGAAATCCATTAAAATCAGTTAAGATTTTAAGCTTCTTCACTGTTGTCAAACTTAAAATGGGTTTGGATACCAAACCCAAATCATTTAACTACAACACTTACCCTTGTATACCCTTGTTGCTCTAATCCTAAGAGGATTAAAGAGCCTAAGAGCAGGGGCACGGCTACAACCTGGCAAGTAATTGTAATCCAGAGGTGGAATCAAGCTAGAGAGGATCAGGTTCGGGTATGTAGATCTATGTCTCTTCACTTCTTTTTCCCTATGAGGCATGGGCACGAACACAAACTACGGGTATGACACGATACAAACACGGGGATATGACTAATTTTGAAAAAGTAAGACGTGTACGGCAAAGATACGACAAATACTATATGTATTTATTTGTGTTTTGTGTGTCCATATACATAATACACAGATACACATATAATATATGATGAGAAAAAATAGATATAGGATAAAAATATGATATTATATATGTATTAATATACAATAATAATTAAATTATACTTGTTTGCATGTCTTAATATTTATTATCTATAGCATGAATTTGTAAGGTTACAACAGTTACAAGAACGGAATATCTTAAATATTATGAAATATTTTTGAGTCATCAATTAATAACTATGTGAATGATTTTGATAAACTAGACAAGTTATTTAAATGCAACACATTTACAAGTAATAGAGCCATAAACTATTGATTCAAAGTTAGATATTTTCCCCTTTAACTTTGTAGTCTTGGTTACGTCTAGGCACATCTTCGATACATCTAGGATATGTTGCAAATTTTACAACACGTCGCTGAAGTATCGGAGTGTCCAAGCATTGGAAAAGTGACCGACATGAATATGTCTCCTTCGACATAGTATTCGTGCAACATAGCTTTTTTTCCTTTTATTGAACCCATCATTGTCACTGGTTTTAAGTTTTTCTAGTGTTCATTTTTGTTCTAACATTTCAGTTAGTATTTTGAAACTTATCGAGTAAATGGACCGGTTTTGTTCAAAACTGATTTTCTGTGTTTGTTTTGGACCGTCACCTAGGTCTCTTTGAAACCGACACGATACAGCTGAAACAGATACATTTCAGCTCATACCCTTATGTTATAAAGACCAAATTGTTTTCGCCCGTCCCCCTATCCTACCATGCTTTCACCAAAATTCCTTATCATTTCTCTTCTGTCCCGCATTCATTCTCCTTTAGTGTAATCCAAGCGATGATTGTGCCTTGAGAGTGTTGATTGATAGAGTTTTTAGGGCGAAAATGGAACTTTGACGGGTGTAAATAACCATTAGAAATAGAGAGAGATCTAGGATTTGAATGGGCTTAGGCGAGGAGGATAATTGGGGAAAGTTGAAGATGAGATTAATTTAGGAAGTTTTCCCACTAATTATGGAGATCCAAAAGGGTACTTTTCCTTGTATACTGAGAAAGTAATGTGAGGTGGTAAAATGGAATAATTTAAAAAATGGGACTTTTTTTGAGAAACAGGATGAAGGTCACCCTCTAGACTAAACACACACGCCCCCATCACTAATTATCCAAATTAAATCCCCCAATTCGACAATTGTGGGGTTTGAACTTGAAACCTCCCCCTTGAGAAGGGTATTACCATCGGGCCAACCCGCTGGTATTAAAAAAAAGGGGTGTGTGAGCTTGATTTGGATTTATTAAGATTCCAGGTGTGAATAAGAATCAAGGAAGGTTTCATGTGTGAACACGGGGAGAAAACCATAGATATACTTGTGCATGCCTACGTGCATGTGTAAATGGGACCTTAGGTGACAGCCATACGAAACTTTCATGAGAGGCCAGATTATAAGTACTAAATGAACTACAAATTCATCTTTGTTAGCCGGGAATTGGGAATATGGTTGATATAATACAGGATCGCAATCACCTTCAATTCAAAGAAATGAGAAAAAAAAAGGTAGGGTTTTGAAAAGAACAATGAAAAGAGAAATTAGGATTTATAGGAAAGAATTGGATAAATTTGGGCTTCGCACCCCTTACACCATGAGCTGCACATCTCTTACACCATGGGCTTTATACCCCCATCTCAAGAAATCAAAAGGGCTCAAGAAATTTAATTGAAAAAAGTTTATTTATTCATTATTTACTGAATAAAAGAAGTCCTATTTATAGGCTTTACAAAAGTTCAGTTTTTGAATATAACCGATGTGGTACTAAAAATATACATAATAATGAAAACAACTACACTCAAATATACTAAGGCATAGAAAGATAACTAGCACTGGTGTGATATCCCCATCATTTCCCACGGGTGGGGGGGCGAAACTCGACCCTGTCGAGTGAGAACTCCCCTTATGAAGCATCTCAATCAGCCCAATGTGGTGGTCGTGACAGCAGCACTGATACATCACGTCGAGACCATACTGGTCTCCGTGACGGATCGACTGTGGAAGTTGGCAGCTCGATCAAGGCATATAGAGTAGAGCGAGACACATCATCCCAACTGAAGACAGAGCTGATACCAAGATCTCATGGGCTATTCAACTCGTAAGCAATGGAAACACTTCTCTTCAGACTCTTATCGAAATCTGTACGCCAAGTGTGCAACTTCCTCACAGCCTCAAGGTGACTCAGAACCATCACCTTACTATCAACTGCAAATTACCACAAAATACTATATGGGAATGTAGCAAATTTGTAGGTATCATTGTAAATTACTACAACCTACTATATCATCAATATATGCAACATGCAAATGAAATGCAGTAGGTACTCTAGGCATAACTCATAACGATGGGGATGAGATATATGGGATGCCTATGAGGACACACATCTAACGATGGAGGTATATTAGACTCAAACACAAGCTCCAAACAACCAGAAAAAGAAGAGTACTAGAAACCATCTGTTGGATCTTGGCAAGAAACTCCGGTGTCTCACTAAAAGATGAATCAATAGGAACAATTATAAAACTATATTCAGCACAAGGGGACTCGAATGGCTTACTAGACACTGTCAGTGTATTAGGCTCAATTATCTCATCCACGTCATCACTGGTACTATCAGAAGACCAGTAGATTTCATCAATAATCGGTGTGTTTGAACTAACTGCTATGTTTTCAATTATACTGGCAGTCTTAGAAGGAACGTTGACATCCTCAACAACTTTTGAGTCGTCAACATCATCAGTGGGTACAGTTTTAACATGCTGACTCTCCGAGGGGAATTGATAATCATAGTGTCTATACCCCTCATACTTAGAACACCGGGCCTTGGCATTGACTAGCGTTTTGAAAGTCAAGTCTAATTTTAATGCAACATCAAAGGCCTCTTCAACAGTGTCTAAATCATAAGGGCCAGTAATCATAACACGTCTTATTTTAGGCCTTAAACCTCAAACAAATCTAGTTATAGTCTCGGAATAGTGCTCTCTCACGTCACTACGATGGGTTAAGTCCTTAAATATGCTATGTAATCCTAAACAGACATGACCCTGACAAAGATTGTGTAGCTGGTCAAAAAAGTGGTCCCTATGTTGACTAGTCATAATGGCTCAACTGCAAAAATCAAGAAAATAAACAGATGCAGTGGAGAATCTTAGACTCAAGCAAACTAAATGCATGCATTAAATAAAGATATCCTAGAGTTCAAATTCTAAGTGCAAAGAAAATGCACTCCTAAAATGATGAAAAGTAACATACACTAATACAACCACTAGATAGAAGCAGATGGCATTTCAATTAACAAATTAGCACAATCCATATAGTAGTTGCAAGTAATTTAACAGTCAATAATTCAGCCCAAGTTAGGTTATCACTTGAGGGTGAGACGTTTACGCCCAACCAAGGTTATAAATATCGGATATCGGGATCGTATCGGATGGGGGTTTTTCATATCGGATATCGGATATCGGGGGAGATATCGGGGATAAGCGTGCATATCAGGCGTTCATATCAGACACTATATACAATGAAATATTGATAATTAAAAGTTGATTTAGTGTCATAGATATCATCTACCTAATAAAAATGATGTAATATGCTTGCAAAAGCAGTAAAAAATAATGTACATTAGCACACAGTCATGCAATAAATAAGTTATTTCATATCGGGTGATATATCGGACAATTTATCGGCCAATATCGGCGATTTATCGGTCGATGTTTCAAATATCGGCCATTTTTTGCTGCAAAGGATATGGCGAACGATTTCCCCATATCGTATCGGCAGCAGACAAAAAAGGAGATATCGGACGATATCTCAGCCGACTCGACCGATATTTAAAACAGGGGCCCAAACGCAAAAATACTCTAAAATTCCTTGGAGAAATATCCACATTGTAGAGAAAAAATCACCCACAAAGTCTTGGAATATAGTAGTATGAAATGAAAGAATGTTGCCTCAAATTGGGCTCAAATCGGGTAGGAAATGAGGCCCGAAACACTGCTCTTCTGCTGCTTGGACAGTACTGGCACCAAATACGGGCTCATGGAAGTCGGAGATGTTGCTCAAGTGCTATAAAATTTTTGTAGTGACTTCTGGGCTCAGTCACAAACCCAACGCTTCGAACAAAACTCGAAAAGCGCGAGAAACAGGCTTATACTGAGGCTATGTTGTTGTTCAACTGAGTTAACTCAATGGATTTAACTTGGACTGACTCGACTTGAGTCAATAGATCTGAGTTGACTTGGTTGGTTTAACTCAGTGGAGCTAAGTCACTTGATGTAGCTGAAGCGGCTCAGTGACACGAGTCCGGGTCGGGTTCGGCGTCGGGTTTGTGCATCCGACCCAAAAGCAAACCCACTGGTTAACAATTTTGGTTCAGCTCGGGTTTATAATTCAAACCCAACTGACCCAAATAAATTAACCGTTGCTTTCTACACTTCTCCGTAGTCAAGACCTAGCGTGCAGACCCTCTTTCCGCAGGCGGCGGAGCACGAAGCGGTGAGTGGTGACTCGACGGAGATCCGGTGATGAGGTCTGAAGGGGCTCAGGCGACTTGGTGTGGGATCTGGAGATGCAGGCGATGGTGATGGAGGTCGGGTTGTCGATGAAGATGAGGTCGATCAGCGGTCCTTGTCAGCTGTGTTGATGGCGGCGGTGGTGGGTTGTGGGAAGTGGTGGCGGTGGGCTGGATGCGGTGGGAGAGCTCTGTGGATGGTGGATCGGGCTGAGGAAGGGGGAGACAGAGATGGTGAAGATGATGGTGAGGGGTAGCGGCGGAGGGTTGCAGTGGCGACGACGGCGGCTTGCCAAGGTGACGACAATGGTGGATAGATGATGGAGAGGAAGATTGATGATGATGGAGATGTTGGTTGGGGGTGTTGGATGCGGTGGCAGGTGACGGAATTGATGGTGGTGATGGCGAAGGAGGTCGGCAGAGAGGGAAAGAGGGGAAAGCAAACGAACAGTGCCTGATATTTTTTTATTTTTTATTTTTTTATTTTGGGAGAAGGAAAATATACAGTGTAGATTTTGATTTTCTGGGATTTTCGGGATGAATTTTTGGGAATTTTGTCTACATTGTATTTTTTTTTTTTTGAATAGACCTAGGGATTTAGATCTAGGGTTATAGGAGAAGATGGAAATTTTTGAAGGGGATTGGAGCCTAAGCTTTAATACCAAATTGATGTAATACATGATCGCAATCACCTTCAATTCAAAGAAATGAGAAAAAACTAGGGTTTTGAAAAGAACAATGAAAAGAGAAATTAGGGTTTATAGGAAAAAAACCGGATAAATTTGGGCTTCGCAACTCTTCACATCCCAATCTCAAGAACTCAAAAGGGCTCAAGAAATTTAACTGGAAAAATTTTTATTTATTCATTGTCTACTGAATAAAAGAAGTCTGATGCCTATTTATAGGCTTAACAAAAGTTTGATTTTCGGATATAACTGATGTGGTATTAAAAAAATACACATAAAGAAAACAACTACACTCAAATAGATTAAGGCATAAAAAGATAACTAGCACTGGTGTGATGTCCCAATCAATGGGGCTATCAAAATTTTGGAGGGAGAATATTGAGTTGGAAAGAAGTAATAATGGGCGCATGGGTGCGTTTGTGGTGGAGAATGGCGAACTTGTCAGCTCCCAATAAGCAGTACACACGCACATGCACGCACAAGCACACGTAGATATCTTTCCCATATATTTCTCTGGACGTGTCGTAGCCAACTTGTCATAGCCTGCTTTGATGTCACATGTCGGTCCCAATTTAGCTCATTAGCTGTTTACCAGATCTTTTCCTACTTGTGGCATCACTCATTAAATATCTGTGTTGGTTCTTATCATCTTGAACTCAGTTTCTAAATCAAGAAAACTGGGAAACTTTTTAAACAATTAAATTAAATTCCAAGCATAGTACAAGAAATAAGTAATGCTTCTTGACTGACTCAAACCAGAAGTGATTATGATTCTCTAAGCTACACCAAACTGTTATTCTGAATTTACTATTGAACATGAACATTTTTATCAGTGCATGGAATATTTCTTTATGTCCAGATGTTATCTTTCTCGTCTTAGTTAATATCACTCTTCCTTTATGCTTAATGGTTTTCCTTTAATGTACATGCATTCAATCACCCATGTCGTTGTTCCTAATTCCTGTTTGTAAGATGTTTATCTCTTGCCATTTTACTGTCTTCTAAAGTTCAGATTCCAATCAAATTCATGCATGTACTGTCATCTATTGTTAAATCATCTGATACTTTGAAAGCAGGAAAGTTTTCTTATTATAGACCCTCCTCATTTTACCTGATTACTTGGGGCAATGGGGATTAACTGAGTGCTCCAAGACTGATAGGAATTTATAAATAAAAGAATTAAATATTTATAAGCTTAGACGCGGTTGGCAATTGATTCTAGTTACTAGATCTTTAAGAAGAAGTTGTTAGCAACTTCATTGATCTGATGAAGAGTTTGATAATGGATTTGATGAAAGGGTAGATTACTTGTCTCGAAATTAATGCATGGTTCATGAATTTTGGACTACACTATGATGCAGCTCCCATATTTCTATTTTCTAGTGGAGATTCTCAGTCTTGATGTCAAATGCCTGTGATCTATATGACAAGTTTTTCTCAAGAATGCTTGGTTCAACAATGAAGTGCCCCTCTGACCATTTCCCCGATTCACAAGTATTGTAACCATATAAACCCATGACAACTGTTGTATGGTTAAAATGTTGGCCAATTGAGAAACAACGAGCCAAAGAATGTGTGTTGTTAAGTGAGAGTGATGAGATGGATGAGCAGTGATAGGTAGAATATGAAATGAATGCAATTGCGATTGCAGGTAGCTATAATTAACTACAAGAGATTGGAGAAATTATTTGAGATGGTTTGAACATGCGCAATGTAGACTAATAAGATGGCTTGGTTGTAGTTGTGGACCTTGTAGGACTAGTGATGGGCCAAACAATTGGAAGGTTTTTTTTTTCATGCACTCATATAGCAGAATCTTGGTTCTTTCAGTTTATTGGAGTGGATCTGCAGTGTGTCCGCAGAATCTTAGGGCATTATTTGTTAGGTCTTAAAGGGCGCTCTCATAATATCATATTTTTGAGGACTTGAAAAAGTTCTCACTTTTCTTTGGAAAGTGCCGTTTATGAACATGGGATCCATGAACATAAATTGGATGATTGTTTTTTGAGAAATCTGGCAACAACTTATGGAGTACTGGGATTTGGCAGTGTGCTCCCTTTGGCTCTTTGGCTGTACTGGACCTATCATCTCTCACATCCTCTGGACTCTCCCTGGAAGAGTTTTAGATAGTTGCTTCTTGGTTGTATGAGCGTTAACTGGATAACTAATTAGGTATGTTCTTTTACTTGCCAACTAGCATTCTAGTGGTCGTCATAAGCTGCAGTTTTGCCCATAGTTTTGAGTAATTTTTGCACCAATTTGAAGGGGTTGCTTCAGGGTTGGCAGCCTGTCATGAAATTTTCAAATCTTTCATGAAACCTTACCGTTCCATAGATGAACCCACTTTTGGTGGTAAAACCAGAAAAAGGCATTGAAGGGGATAACGGTGGTGGTGATGGTGGTTGCAACGCCCCGATCCCACAGATACGGAGACGCTACAGCGACGTACATACGCAGAGCGAATATACCCTCACATATATATGCTGAGCCTCAGTACATGGAATAAACACAATATACATAATAATTCCAGCATTAAATAAGTATAAGAATACTTGCAAAAGGGTCGTGATTATAATAAATATGAAAATAGAGATAAATAAGAAAATATAAACAAATAATAAAGATACCTATGAATCGAAAAGGGTAGCGGTTTCAAGATAATATCTCGAAAAATGGCAGGTGCTACGAAATCTCTGAGTTCTAATCTGAGCACACAAACCCAGGGTCGTTAGAAAGCGACCTAGTGAGTGGTAAAATGAAGAAAGCAATAATAATATATTATAATAATAGTACAACTATAATAATATATAATATATGTTTAATTATCAGTGATGCAATATAATTATACTAACGATCAGTATAACTAATACAAAAATGTTATATTCACACTATAATAGTAGTAATACCTAGCATGCATGTTACAATAGTGATACTACTACAATTTTATACAATTATAATATAGGAATAACAATTAATATTATTGGAAAGAGTTTTATATATATCATCTATCTTTATACTGTTAGGTTATTATAATCAATAAGAGTTATATTATTTATATGTTATTATCAGTATGTGAAATATGATACATTATTTAGCGGCATACCAATATAATCAACTTGTGTAAGTAACATATTACATTTATCGTCTTTTATTATTTTCCATATAGGGTTTAACTCTAGTAAAAATGGTATGATGGTATCGTGAATAATATGTATAGTATGAACATGTCTACATGATATACACATAATAACCATAGTAATATGAAGAAAACACATGGAACATGAATACATGAAATATAATGTATATGTGTACATGAATTGTGTGTCTGTAAAGAATATAAGAAGTGTGAAGTATACATGTGACATGATGATATATAAGACAGCAGAAAGTGTAACAAGTATAAATAGACATAATATACATATATCGAGCATTTCATGTGATTTATACAATAATAACAATCAGTGCCGCTTGGTATTTTAATCTTTCTTCCAATATCTCATACCACTGGTAGTTTATATCGGAGCCCGCACTACAGTCGAACTCATTCGAAAAAGACATACGGGTACCATGATCCGAACGAGAGAGTGACCAAATAACAAGTGTTTCCGATGTCATTATTGTTTATACTGTTTTATTATGTTAATTGAAAACCCAATGGTCGAGGAGTTCAAGTCAGGTGGGTGTATCCCGTGCATACCCGGGACCACAGCCTTAAACAAACCCCTGGCTGCTGAGACCAGGGCTACCCGCTAGGGCAGTAGTAAGAAACAAGAAGCTCATGAGGTATATACAATTGGTAGCCAGCACTACCGTCCCCTGCAGTGGGATAAATATGGATCCATGACATTCACCCGACAAGACCTAGTCAACCGTCAAGTCTCCTCATCCCCATGTTATATTTATTATATTTAATCTACACAGTGTATCAAAAGCTAGAACACTGCATGGTACAAGTAATACGATAATAGGATATGAGTTTTGTTGATATCATGAAACAAGATAACGAGAAACGGGAAATAAAAGATCTGGGATTCTAGAGGTAGCCCTTGTGGCTTAAGATCCACGTGGCACTTAGTTTCACACATCGCATATCAACAGCACTCATGTCTAATAACAGGAGTATCATATCGATATTAGTAACAGGATATAGTCATGTAACAGGAATACAAGATATAGTCATGTAACAGTAATAGTAATCCATGCAACAGAAACAGTAATCCATGCGACAGGAACATAAACAATCAACACATGTATACAGGTGAATTTATGTAACAGTGCTTTAAGAACATGAATAACAGTGTACAAAAATGTTTCTATTTCCTTATTTATCTTTGTTTTCATATCTATTATAATCACTGACCCTTTTACAGGTATTTTTGTACCTATTTAATGTTAGAATTATTGTGTATATTGTGTTTATTCCCTGTACTGAAGGCTAGCGTACATATGTGAGGGTATATTTTCTCTTCGTATGTACGTCGTCGTAGCGTCTCTGTATCCGCGAGATCGGGGCGTTACAGTGGTACTGGTGACAATAATGATGAACTAATTTTATGATTTTGGTAAATTTACCTTTAGCTACCCACAATTTTGATTGCTAATGGGGTCAGAATGCTTCATGGCCTCATGGATTATGAGTATGGTTTTTCCATTAATTTTCCACATTTATGCGCACCACAAGGCTTGTCGGCATCATATGCTATTTATGTCATTGATACTAAGCAGGCAGAGGACACGGAAGAACCACAAAACCCTTCACAGTGCGTACATTTTGAGTTGCTTTTTTTTTTTTTTTTTTACATTGTCATCAATTCATTTTCTGCGCACTCACTTTGTCACATCGTTCCTTTATTTTACAAGACATCAATCAACCTCGAAGTCTTGTATCATTCTTGAGGGTCCTCTTTGTAATGTTGTACACTTTGTGCATAAATTTTGCCATGAAAAGCAAATGCTTGAGATCCTTGTATGCGTCAGTCGTTTATTTCTTAATTATGCATTTGAGAATGCAAATGAATTTGAAGCTTGCTCCCTATCTCTTGCGGAACATACTTATTTGCAATCATAATTACGTGGGTATTTCATGAGCACCAAACAGGCATGGGTGGATTCTTATTTAGTATTACTGATGTACATTTCCCTACTTATTTACTGTGTTATTCTCCTAACCTTCATTATCTATATGCACAGGTAGAAAACTTTTCTTAGAGTATACCCTCCCAACTTTCCTTTTTTTTTTTTTTTTTTTTGAGTGAAATGATATGATTGATAATTGATTGGCAGTCTCCAAATGATGCTCTCCTGGCCTTTTGTCATGGGAGACTTTTTCATCAACTTGGTGTGCCTACTATACAGTTCATTTTTTGTGTTTGTACAAAGCTTTCTGGTTATGTCCCCTCTTTATAATTCCTCCATTTGAATTGAAGCATATAACAGGACACAATCTATGCATGATTTGATGCAGAGTTTTGCTAATGATAGTTAAAAGGCAGGTACTGCAGAGGATTTAGCTGTATTAATTTGCCCTGCTGGTCTTGCAATTTTCTTCTGTTGTGAGCATAAGAAACTTTGGTACATTGTGCATCCACTCGCTATTTCTTGGACTTGCGCTCACACATATTTGATTTTTGACATCAGAAGTTTTCTCCCCTGCTAGTCTAGTCAGTTGAACGTTTCCCTTTTTAATATCATTGAAAGTGATTTTTGAAGCCTGTTTCCCTTTTTAGTATCATCGGGAGGTGATTTATGAAGCCTTGTGGTCTAGAGTTGAAGCGTGGATTTAGCATTTATATAGATATAACATTAAATCTTTAGAATCTGTATTGTGTAGACTCTCACCTACCAGATGAGGTCAAGAGGTTTGAAATCTTACCTTGCTGGCACTGGCAGTCATGATTCATGAACAATAACATAGGACACTCTTTACAGATCAACCAGAAAATGTCATCCAAAGCACGACACGAGAGCTGTAAACTGGACTTGTCACATTATAATTCAAGCAGGACCACTTGCTACTGAGGAATTCAGGTTAAGGATTCACCACATATTGTAGTAGTTTGCAACAGTTCACAATAGCAGGTAAGCAATATTTCTCTTCTGACTCTCAGAATCTGTTTTTTTGTAAGAAAAGTTAGCTGCTTGCATTTTTAGGCCTTTGTATCATTCATTGTTGATTTGTATCTTTAGTCTCTGAACTGGTTCCATGGGCCAGCAGTTAGTACGTGTGTCTACTAGAGACTGGGACAAGCAACCAAAACACAGAGAAGAAGAAAACTAAAACTAAGACTAGCGATTAAGCTTTACAGAAACTAGGCACTGCACCCAAATGGACATGTATCGATGGTTTGTTGGAAGGACCATCCCCACATAAGCCCATGTGGGGCTGTCTGATGCGATTTGAACTTGATGTGCGCGGGTCATTTTCAAACTTCGCGTACTAGTGAGAATTTTGATGGATAAGTTCAAAAGTTTTTGGGAAACAAAACATTTTTCAAGTTTCAGATACAAGTGATGATCTTGATAGGCAAGGTCAAAATATTCCGAAACAAACATTTCTATAGGGGGGTGAACAGAAAGTAAGAACTGAAAATATCTCGTCTCATGTGATATTTCAACCCATGGAATGCCATTCTGACTAGTGGAAGTTATTTGTCCACTAGATCCAAGATATTGGGCGAGTTGGGGATGATTTCATGTCGAAGAAAGAAAAGAAGTGGATTACTGGGATTACTCGGTGACTGGTGATCCTCGGATTGCTCCATATTTGGTCTATATGTACAACCTTTAGTGAAAATATAGTGTTCGCAATATGTATTTTGATATCAATGGTGGATTGAAAGCTAGATCCAGTTGATTTAGTTCCTATTTGTCGTAATAATGTTTGTTAAATTTGATTCTAGACTAAATCTACCCCCTAAGGCTTTTGTTGATAAGAATTTGCGAGGGTTTTCCATATTTACATGTACTGAAACAACCAGATGCAATCAATTAGGCTCAAAAGCTGATGTTTATATTGGTACTTGATTGTAGCCATAACGTGCCAAATTAGATACAGGGATCTTCTCTTATTTGTTTTAAAATAATGTGTGAACTGGGTCTTAGTCCCACCAAGATGCCATTCATAGATTTAGTGGGTAGTTACCTTTCTGTGTGCAGGGAATGGTGAGTCCTACCATGATATGATACGTGCATATTTTAGGTACACAGTATACGCAAATCATATATATTATATAAATTGGGAGGTGGTAACACTAAATCTAGAGGATCATGATTGCTAATAGTCTCGGTGTATGTTTGCAAATAGACATCAAAATAATAGCATGGTGAAAGATTGGTCCGTAGTTATGATTGTGATGTTTGACAATTGGGAGACGACATATGTTCTCTCTTTTTGTATCAGAAGCTCTGACCTCTGAAATTTGCAACAATTCATGTGTCGAGGTAAAACTACAAATCGAATTGTTTAAGCTCTGAATCCGTATTCAAGTTTTTGCTTCGATTTGCTGCCGTTTTGGCAAAATAAGGGATGGACTCATGTATTTGTTATAAAAGGTTTCGAACATTAATTAGCTATTAAGTGCTTTTGAAAAGAATCCTTTGTCGCCATCATAGCAATTAATCTCATCATGACTGTGTCTGTTTCTGTTATTGCAATGTCATTGTGACCGTTGCTGCTGTCGTTTCTGTTCCGGTGAATGTCATCATCATTATTGGCTTCATTTTGAATCTGCTAGGGATATGCTTGGTAGGAAAAAAAAAAAGGAAAATTTTGAGAACTGTTAACCGATCAAATCAATCGCGTTTCACGTGGAGTCGATCACATGTGTGCACGCGTGTTAGAATTCTGCGCAGCTCGATAAGAGATGAAATCAGAGAGAGTAATTGGTGAGTTTACATGCACTTTTTGTGAGTCTCATTGATTTTTCTGAGTTTCTTATTGTAAACAAACGAGATTTTGATTAAAAAAATTGACGTGGCAGGCTGATGTCAGATTTCAAAAATTATTTTTTGGCCTAATAAACAGGTCCTAAATGTCAGTTTTAGGAGGAAAAAAAAATATATTCGAAATCATTTTTTGTGAATTTACGTAATGGATGGAACACAAAATTTTCAATATTTCCACAAATATTTAAATTGTACTGGACATACTAGTGCTGCATCCTCTCAAATACGATGTCTGATATTTTAAAATCAAATTCATACAATATACGGAAACACGAAGTAGTCTGCTCGCTGGAGCTTACCCCAGCCTCCTACAAGGCCCCAAAACTGTGTGCAAACAGTTTGTTCAAAACGTAAGATGATATCTCAACATCTGGAGCAGAAAATCAGAAAAGGTTGGATTGCAACTTCAATTTCAGCTGCACAGGGAAAAATAGTAACCTACAGTGCTCTCAAAAGAGGTCATATTTTTTTTACGGAACTCCCTCTCTCCTTCTGTGATTTTTTTTTTTTTTTTTTAACGTGGAATTTCGGGGCGTAAGGGTGTCAGATTTTTTAGGAAAATGAGTACTTTGAAAGTGGGACCTGCAGTGGGTCTCACTATGATTTTCTTGCCTCCATTAGTTTGGCTGCGAGGGGAAGGAGAGAGAAGAAAAAATATATAATTTTTATAAAAATATTTTATTAGATAATCATTGCCTTCAAACACTAAGTTGTAAAGGGAGATAATATAATTTTTATGGAGTTGTTATCAGATCTCTCACCAGTTTCTGTCCAAATTGAGAAAAATTCTAACAAAATTGAAGGTTGATGTGATAGCCCATTTTAGATCTCAATTTTCTGAACAAACAAACAAGTTTTGAGCTAGAAATAACAACAGGACTCATAAAGTAGTGATTTTTACTTATTTTCCAACTCAGTTTCTGAGAAACACAGTGTTTAGCTGCTGCTGTTTCTGTTGGCTGCAGTGATTTTGGTCGAATCAAGTTTCAACCAATCGACTGGGAACTCCCTGTCCGTATATCACTGACATGATGGGCTAACTCCCTACCCTTACTCCCCCATTCCCTCCTCCTGTGCTCCACTCCCAGATCACAGGACTAGAGTTGGTGAAAAATGGGTGTTGGATTTATCAGCGGGCTAAAAAATAATGGGGGAAGGGATCCATGTTGGACATGTGATGATGACTACGGATGAAGAGTTCGCTATTTTCGGAATTAATAGCTGGCAGTCACCCTCTTTATTTATAGAGCTAATGGTGGGCAGTCACCCCCAAGGAAACCGAACTAAAAATAGCCACTCAGAAGCAGCAAAAGAAACACTCTCTCTCTCAGGATGCAGCAACAAGAGAAGACATCTTCTTCAACTCAAACTCCGAGTCCACTTGACCTCTCTCTCACTCTCTCCCCTTCAAGCGACTCCTCATCTTCATCGTCGCCGACATCGACCGTCGACGGCCGGGACGTCAGGCTCTTCCCCTGCCTCTTCTGCAACAAGAAGTTCCTCAAGTCTCAGGCCCTCGGCGGGCACCAGAATGCGCACAAGAAGGAGAGGAGCGTGGGCTGTAACCCTCAATTGTACTACCCTTCGTCCATCCCCACCGCCTCTCCTCCTCTGGTAAGCTACCACTCTTCCTTTGCCATTGCCTCACTTTCCTTGAAATCAAGCTATCCTCCAGAGAGCTATGGTTACGGCTACGGGGCCGCACCGGCCCATGGGCCGAACGCGGAGTGCGTGGAGACGACCACCGCGATCAACCGTCTCAACTGGCACAGGGGATCTCATCACTCTCACCAGAGTAATGGTAATAATGTAGCTTGTGAGAATGGTAGTAGTTCTTTTAGTGGTGATGGAGGAGAGAGTAATGGAGGCCTTGATCTCTCCTTGAGGCTTTAGGGTGTCAAATTAAGGAATTAGTGATATGAGCTTATAGCTAGCTAGTAGTGAGTAATTTACTATTTGTGCGCGCGCGCGCGTTTGTGTTTAGGTGCAACTGTGCAAGTGAAGAGAGAGAGAGAGAGAGCTTAAATTCGTTCAAGTTGTTGCTTTTAGTTTTGGTTTGGATGAGTTTGAAGTGTTGTTGCTTGGTTGAGATTTGGGGTTGTAATGTGAAGGGGATTGGCTGAGGGGTGATGGATTTTGTTTTTGTGATGGCGTCTGAAAAAAATGTGGGGAGAGGAGAGGGGAGAGGACAGAGGCATGTGATGTATCTTGGTTTGTGTTTTTTGGTGGTGGGGATGTGATTATAATGTCATGGGTGTACGTTTCTGAGCCTGGATCATCATTGTTCCCCTCTTCTCTCTCTCTCTCTCTATGCGGCATCCAAGCGAGGGCTCGCCGCCCACGCACCCCCCAACACCCCCCCCCCCCCCCCCCCCCCCCCCCGACCAATACACTGTAAGCCCTTGGATTTATTCTTTAATAGACGCTAATTCAAATTTCATAAAATGTGATATGTTAAAATTATTTTGGAAGAGCCTATTGATCACCAGTTGATGGTGAAGCGTCTTTGAAATTCTCTGAAACTTATCTTTCAACATATATTTCAACATATATACAGGGGTGTGTATTTCAGGCGGCGGTTACGTATCACATATCGGTAGAAGAGTGTAGGCGCTAAAAAAAACAAAAATTCTCAATTAAAAAACCGTCAATCAAGTTAACCAAAATACCCTCATTTCTACTTCTAAACTAGCAAAAACTCATAAAAAAACAAATTTACTGAAAATATTTGTAATTTACAAAGAAATTTAAGTTGAATTTATCGGCAGTTACAAATTTCCTAATTCTCCTACATTGAAATTATAAAGGAAAAAATGAATCAAGATGATAAGGGAAAAAAACAACAACAGGAAAAAGTAAAAAACATGCGTGAAACCTAAAAAATTTGTCGTAATATACAGTTTTTTTATTGTTTAATTTCACGTTATTTTCAATTCATATATGTTTAATAAAAGAAACTGAAAAGAATAGAAACATAAATTTAGATGTGGAGCAGTCGTATTTTTTTTGTATTAAAAATGTACAGTGTAAAAAAAAAATAATGAAATACAATGGTTAATGATTTATTTTACAGATATTTTATAAATCAGATATTCTCGTAACTGGCACAATATTTGCAGATTGGTTGGATAATATTTCTTACAATTTTTAATGAACTGCGACTATGGTTGATCCCGGTACTAAAAAATATTTTATTCTGGATGTATATTATAAATGGGAGCAAGGTCGCAGTATACATAAAATCAAAAATACAATCACAATAATATATTGGTATAGCGACCATGGTCACAGTCATAGTAAAACAAAACTTTCAATCTTATATCACGAGTGCGACCCTAACTACAGACCTTTTAGCACTGCGACTGTGGTTGCAGACTTAATATAATATAACTTCAAATCTTATATCACAACTGCGACCTGAGTTGCATTCTTTATTCGCATAGAAATAATAGACGAAACATGTTATTGTACAGCAATGCGATCACAGTCGCAGCTCTTATTCGCATGCCATATGTAGTAAAATTTTGATCGTTTGTAAAATGCAACAAAAGTCGCAGTTTTATCAACAATCAAACTTAACAAAGTAGATTAGCTTTGCGACCGTGATAGCAGTTCGCCTATATCACATCTTATAAAGTACTATATTAATTACTCTGACCTAATTAAAGTAATTAATATCTTGTCTACCGTGATACAAAAACAATCTCAATAAAAGAGGTGCACTAAAATAAATCTCGATAAAGGAAAGATGTGCATCATATGAAATCTAAATATATAGGAAAAACATTCTGTAAAAAGCTAATTTGTAGTTCATATAATAAACCCTGGATAAAAAGGGAACTCTTTGAATTCTCCTGTCATAACTGCTTCAAATAAATATTTAATTTCTTTTTATCACTTCTTCGAAAACTCAACCGTCACCTATTACACTTATTATTACTATTAACATCGTTTAACAGCATTGGCTTTTTTATAGTGCTTGAAACTAATATATTATCTCATTTCTAAAAAAGATATTTGTGCTCTTCTTTTTCAATTTGATTTTCAACCTTCCAGAAATAATTCATTCTTGAATCATGTCTTTCCCATCTTCTTCCTCTGAATACTCAGATTTCAACTTCAATCATATTCCCACCGTGCTCTTTCTTTAGGGGATTCAAGTGAATCTGATAGCAATATGGACTTCACTCTTTTTTATTATCTCACTACATCAAATAATGTTTTATCTGATCCTCTTTTTCATGAGGATAATGAAGTCTTCATGAGGCCTAGTGAGGAGGAACTTATTTTTTCGCCACTTTATAAAAACATGCTTAATGAAAGCATGCCCTCTGATTCTAAATGCGCACTTTTTTTGAGCATATCCCCTACAGGTTCTTCTCGATACAGATCTGAAGAAGAGCTTGATATAGACGATCCATTCTGAGAGTTTATAAATGTAGCACCCTGCACCCGGGATACATACCCAGATACGTATCCCAAAATTTTTCAACCATATTGTTCAATTTTCTTCCTGCATGTGTTTTTGGGTTGTGATTACTTATGTTATTGAGTATCGGATCTGGATTCTCAGACCTAGAATCAGCCCTGACCTAGACCGGGAACCCGATACTAGTCTGTAGCCCGATTTGACCATTCTGGTAGTCCGATTTGACTGATTTCAGTTACAGACACTGTTTTCTAATATTTTAGATTTTTCATGATTTTCTAAATTTTTTAAAATTTTTCTGTAAAATCTCCAAAACCGGTGTCGGTCGACATCGCTGACTGATTCCCAGATTTTTTTAATTTTCAAATGGGATTGAATTTTTAAAAATAGCTTTCATATTACTCCTTAAAATTTCATTTTTTATATAAATACATTTTTTGAGATTTTTCTAAATTTATCAAAATTTGACCGATTCTAGTGTCGGTCGGTATCGCCGAAAGATTTTAAGATTTTTAATTTAAAAACTACATTGAATTTCTTAAATCTGATTTCACTGAGTATCTTAAAATAATATTTTCTATTTTTGAAATTTTTCAGAACGTTTCTGAAATAGTCAAATTTTCGCGTTATTAAAATAATAATATTATTTACCGATCTTTTCTTTTCTTACTTTTTCCTTCTCCACTCCTCTACTTATTCCACCCAGAATATTTTATTAATTTTATTATTTAATAAAATATTTGTTTATTATTTTTTTACTTTTTCTTTTCTTTTCCATTAAATTTTCCCTTTTTCCTTTCTTTTTCTTTCTTTTTCTTCTCTTCTTTTCTTCCCCCACACTCCAACCTCCATACCCTGCAAACGCAGCCGCAGCAAGGAGAGCAGGGAATGATGGGCTGAGCAGCTAATCTCCCCCCATCCCTTTTCATCATCACCACTCCCTTCCTTCTCCATTTAATCCCCTTCCTTCTCTTCCCATTTCCAATTTCATTTAACTCCAAACCACTTCAAACTAACCCAACTCCTTCATCCCCTCCTCACCGTTGCCTCCACCATCACCACCACCACCGCCGGCCGCCCTAGGCCGGCCACCCACTCCCCCACAACCCCTCTCCACTCCACCACCTCCTTTACCTTCAACCACCAACCTAACTCCTCTAATTTCAACAAAAACCCATCACCTCCCTTTCACTTCTTCTAAAAATCACCATCATCTTCATCAATTCCACCACTCCAACCACCCCATCATCACCTCCTCCTCCTCCTCTAACTCCCCAACACCACCAATCATCACCACCACCACCACAACCACCACCACCACCAACCACCATCACCACCTCCACCAAGAATAACCACAGCAACAACAACACAACACCTCCCCCCACCCCCATGGCCGCGTGCGCCGCCTCCCCTCCCCCGGAGGCGCCGCCGTCCTTTTTCTTTTTCCTTTCTTTCTTTCTTTCTTCTTTCCATTCTTTCTTTCTTTCTTCTTATTTCTTTTCTCTTTCTTTCCCTAAATAAACTAACATTTCCCACATCCCTAAAATACCCTCCACCTCTACCTCAAATTACTACCCTATATTTACAACCCTACCCCTCCCCTTTTAATTCATATTCCTTTTCAAAAAAATACCATATTCTCTTTCTCTCTCTCCTTCCTACAACTCTCTCTCTCTCCTCTCTCTCTCCTCTCTCATTCCCTCTCTAAATATAATATATAATATATATATTTTTTTTTTTTAATATATTTATGGGCTAATAACATGATGGCGCGTGTTAGCGGACTTCCCGGACTTTTCTCGATATTGTGTCCCAGATTTTAGGTGAGTGTTTATTTTATACTTAATAACTTTCACTCAAATATTTATAGCATGTTAATTAATATGGGAACATCTTGTTACCACCGTAATATTTAATACCTTACTTGCTACTGTAATTTTTAGCACATGATACCCCGCTACACAAGTTAATATATGTTGTTGTACTCAGTATTTACACCAGACTCAGTATTTACACCCGACGCTTGGCATGTTACACTTGATATATGATTTATGACACCGGCAATAGGTATTTACACCGGCACTCAATATTTACACCGACACTTGGCATGTTATACTTGATATATAATTTATGACACCGGTACTCGGTATTTACACCGGCACTCAGTATTTATACCGACACTTGGCATGTTACTTTTGATATATGATTTATGACACCGGCACTCGGTATTTACACCGGCACTCAGTATTTACACCGGCACTTGGCATGTTACACTTGATATATGATTTATGACACCGGCACTCGGTATTTACACTGAGACTTGGTATTTGCACTGGCACTTGATATTTAGACACCGGTATTTGATATATGTCATACTTGACACCTGCTCCTGATACCCGGTATATGACATGTTTTCATGTGGTACAAGTACATTGACTTGACATTGTGACCCTTGATCGGACACTACCACCCCTGATACCTGTATTATATGACATATTTATGACTATCACTTTTACGGGGACTTGGCATGATTATTATATTATTACCAGACATTTGGTACTCCTGAACTCTTGTACTCCTGAACTCCTATATACTTGAACCCCTGAAATAGGGAGGCTCCTGACATTACTCCTGATATTATACTCCTGTTGATTCCCGTAATAGGATAATCATGGATATTGGACTTTTGTGAATACCTTGTGGACATTATTATTTAAGACTCTGTTATATTTAAACAACTTACACCGGGATGGAGAAAATTGATGGGTATCGATATACCTTCTGTGTTTATGGTGGCCATACATATGTTGTACAACTATTCCTGTTGGATTCAACCTGGAGGCCACCAGGCGTTTTCGAGGGGTGTACTGGTACCCCTACCCCCTTGCCTGCCTGAAGGGTGTGCTATAATCTCTTGGGTATATCCTGTGGGGAACGGTGACACTCTATTCCTGTTAGGGCATATACTAAGACCTTCGGGCATATAGCAAGTTCCGGTGCCTAGCGGTACGTTCCGGCTCAGTACTGGATACTCCTGGACCGTTGTCCCGGGCATGCACGGGACCCATTCTAACATGGTTTGTCGTTCCCCATCAATTTCAATAACCAACCTCGCTCGGCTTGTATGCGGAAGTATATGGCACCGGTCATATACCGAAACATATAAATTGAACGAGTCGTAATAATAACTCGATAATTGACTTAATGTTACATGAATTCTATTACTTGTTATTTATGGTAGTTATTTCTTACTTGCTAGTTTGATTACATAACATTTGACCTACTACACTTGCTTTATTTCATGCCATATAAATTCTAATGTCATTTTCATATTTCACTATTTATGTGGTTATTCCATGCTTATTGATTTGGGTACATTATATTTGACCTAATTCATTTACTTTTATTTCATACTTGCCACTTGGCTTCTTTTCGCACTCGCTGGGTTGCCCACTAACAATCCTGGATTTGTATGTTCAGATTTAGCAGGTTGGACCGAGGTGGACCCTTCAGCTGACGACCAGGCCTACTTCGAGGAGCAGGCGGATCAGCCGTAGTTCCATCCCGCCTTCCCCGCTCGCGAGATTCTCTTTTCTAACTCGTAAGTTATTATCTTTCGTACCTTGTACAGTCTACTTTTATACTATCTGGTGATGTAATATTTATGTAATATTATGTCACAATCTGTGATGACTAAGTACTTGTACTACTTTGTGTTGGAATGTATAATACCACATATTTTCGCACTCTGATCCCTGTATTGTGTTGTATTGATGCTTAGCGTACATATGTAATGGTACCATCACCCAGCGTATGTACGTCACAGTGGCGTCCCCGTACCCGCCGGATCGGGGTGCCACAATAAATGTAAAGTATATTTCATTCATGCATCACAGTAATCAAAAGACTTATGAATGATTTTCTTAATACTGCTACAATGGTCGTGAACCTAACATATTGCACGTAAATATTGTCATCGTACGATAAGAAATGTAATAATTTACTAAAGAAAAATGTAAATCTTTTTTTAAGAAGTTAATTATGATCGCATTGTGATTATAAATAAATAGTTAATAATTTTGCATCTCAATTGTTACCATGGTCGCTGTACTCAGATAATAATTACTCTCAACTAATAGAGCTGTGATTATGGTCGCAGTCTATAATTAATTATATTTCTACATGAAACTGCGATCACGTTCACAGTCTTGATAAAAATAGTTTAATCGTTGTGCATTCAATCAAGTTAAAAGCAATGATTATGGTCGCAGTCGAAAGTTTAATATATAAACAGATGATACTACGATCATATCGCAATTCTCTCAAATCAGCATATTTCACTGTATATCACAAATTAAAAAACTGCGACTATGGACACAGTGTGTAGCACAAATATAAAGTTCTTCTCATGTGTGAAAAAAAAGACAAATAGCCATAGTGAAAAACAAATATATAAAATCATAAGTAAACTGCGATTATAGTCGCAGTCCTTATTTACAGTTACTACATTTAACCTAAAAAAAATCGTCCACAACATGTTGTCGTTAAGCACTGCGATCATAATCGCAGTCCTTATTCGCATGCATTGTGTAAAAATAATTTTGAGCATTTATATGTGGCATGCGAATAAGTAAACTGTGATTATGTTTGCAATCAGTAAAATCCTTACAGTTTATGTCACAAAATTCTGCAAAAAAAAAAATTGTTTATATATAAATTAAGCAAAAAAAATTGACATGTTTATAAGTTCACATGATACAATCCTATATATAATTGTAGACCGCAACAAGAATCGCTTTTAAAACTATTGAGGAATTATTTTATTGACCACTACGAGCATAGTTGCATTACTGAAATCCTTAATATCCTCTGATAAAAAAAAATTAATGAAGAAGTATTCAAATTTGCTTCGTAATTTGATGAAGTTGCACTTGAAGAGACCCGATTCATATTTGTTGGTCACAGTTATAAAGATAACTGTGACAATATTAACTAAGGTTAAAAATATAAAAATAATAATAAACTATATAGATCCACTATCTTTACCGTAAGGGCATTTAGAAGTTTCAACTATTCCAATAGGCGGGCCGTCCTTATTAGTGTGGCTAATAATGTGTCACGTCACCACTTGTTGAGAGGGACTCTCAGTTGTCGGCTGATATACATATTTCTGATATATATACATATATCAACTCAAATTTAAGCCTGGATCCTTCCCACTCAAATTCAACTCTCCGACATTCGAATATAAGATCCACTCTATTGAAGTTGATGTATATTATTTTAAGTATCTATAAACAAAAATTCAAGTGTTTTTAATACTTTTGCCCCACGCATCAAGTAGGGAAAAACGGACCGCCTAAATGGTGAGTTTGTTAGTTTAATGGTGTAGAACATTTGAAACCTAACAAAAATTGGTTTGTTTTTGGTGGGGAGTTTAAACGTTTAGTTCATAATGAAATGGCCGGATCGAGAATTTGTGTAATGGTCCCAGTAATACCTTATAATATCGGATTAATAATTCAATATTTCTTCAAAATTTCGGCAGCACCTCCCCTAAAATATAGACTATGCCATACTACACCACAACAATAATAGTCCACCATGGACCCAACACTTCCAATAAAACATTTCGGCACAATTTGCCTACTTATCAACATAATTAAAATAGAATCTCCTTACATAATCTTGCATTCATCCATCAAACACCAAAAGAGTTACAACGTCCTTTCTCACAATACATCATACTTACAATAACATTTTCCAAGTTCTTCCATACATGAAATTAAAGTTACTTGCCAAGTTTATATTCAAATAGCCACACATAGAGTTATACTTACATTCCCAACACCCAAAATCCCCTTTCATACATCAAGTTCCCACATATAGATACAATAAGCAGTTTCAAAAGTAAACAAAACATGAAGTAGATACTAATCACAAGTATGACATGAGAGGGTCGATCACTCCATATCCATAAGATTTTAGAACCTACATTGGCTTCTTACCCTTGTCCAGACCTGAAATTTATAACATGAATAAAGACATGAGCTTGAAAGCTCAGTGAGTAAACCATCTAAAATCTACTAATCTAATTCCATATGTCAATTGGGTTTAAGTTGGTCCAGAAGTTTATTGAGTTGGTTTCCACTGTGCTATTACATACCCCCATGTTTAAGTTAGATGTCTCAACTACCATGAAAAATTTAATAAAGTTTATCACTATCATACTTTAGCACATAATAGAATAAATATAGTTGTCACCGTCTTCCCCCTTCTGCCGGCTCCCGCTCGGCCCCTTCCTCCAAATAATATATATATTATATTCATACACATAATATGATTTTCACCGTCTTCCCCCTCCTACCGGTTCTCGCTCGGCCCCTTCCTCCAAGTAACATATAAACATACATAAGTACAAAAAATAGGGTTATCACCGTCTTCCCCCTCTTACCGGTTCTCGCTCGGCCCCTTCCTCCAATAATATATACATATATACATAATGCCAATTTTCACCGTCTTCCCCCTCCTGCCGGTTCTTACTCGGCCCCTTCCTCCAAATAATAAATACAATATATAACTCATTCAATATAGCATACACTTTCACATAAACATTTCATATACTACGAAAAGTAAGTAACTATACACTTGTAGGAGTTAACATTTATATAGACATATCAACCTCCTAATGTACCCATTTATGCTTTTATAATGAAAGTGTCACCCAACGCCAAAGATTTACATATCAAGTACATACATAGTATTGACATATATCCCCCTTATTATTCCATGCTACCAAACCTAGTCCGATATTGCGCATCTATAGTATCTAGCTAAAATAACAGTATAACATATACAT
Source organism: Agave tequilana (assembly GCA_038442645.1). NCBI lineage: Eukaryota > Viridiplantae > Streptophyta > Magnoliopsida > Asparagales > Asparagaceae > Agave > Agave tequilana. The sequence goes on from JAVJIF010033988.1 coordinate 38,511, forward strand.
AACACATAAGGCTTAGTGCCGTTCTCCATCATATGCAATCTAAACATTTCACCGTGTTACTTTAACTTACATAGTCAATATGAAAATTTCCCAAATTCTTCAATATGCAAAAAAAAAAATATTAATCTAGGTAATGTACATACTATGAAGGAATAATTCTTAAATCATGCATAATGCGATTTCTCCTTCTTTTCCCTTAATTCCACATCATGAAACCGTTTTATTCTTTTCATTATATCTATCAATTTACATACAATTTAATTCCCAATTTTTATTCATCAATCCTTTGTTATTCCAACATTATGAACTTCAAATTTTAAGCTAATTAAAACTTTTAGTCTACTCACCTTGCTTGACGAGTGCCTACGCGAAAAACTCCGTCTATATCGCCGCCGAATCAAACCCTAAACCAAAATAACTTTCTAATAAATCAATGGTACAAAACATCGTCTAATTAAGAAAATTTTTCTTTTAGAATCTTACCTCTAATTAGGTTCTGATCCTCTCAATTCTTGTTTGAAAAATCTGAATCCAGTCCGCGAATTTTCCGAAACCCACCTCGAACCCCCTTCTCCTCCTCCCCGGCGCCGCCCGCGCTTCCCAGCGCCGCCGCGCGCCCTCCAGCGCCGCCACGCGTCGTCGCGCGCCCTCCAGCGCCGCCCGCGAGGCTGCCCTGGCCGCCGCCCCCCTGCTAGCGTGGCTAGGTGGAGGTTGAAGGGAGTGAGAGAGAGAGAGAGAGAGAGAGAGAGAGATCCTGGATCAAAGAGGAGAGATAGAATTTTGGGGTTTCTCGTTCTCAGCCAAGAAGAGAAGAAGGAGAAGTTGAGTTTGGGGAAAATTTTGGTTATTTAGGAATTGATTCATTTCCAATTTAGGGATTAATAATCTTCCTAAAATGCTAAGAGTGTGACACATCATCCCACAACTTCCAAGGCACCTTGACTAAAGCCCACCTCACTCCTCTTTGCTCACAATTTGCCAACACACCACTAGAATTTAAATATTTTTGAAAATAATGTATTTAGGTATAGATATTATGATTAGGTATTTATACTCTCAAGTATTATACCATTATTAAATATGTACCAATACATAGTATTAAAATGTACCAAAGAGGATACTAATGCATATATATATATATATATATATATATATATATATATATATATATTATATATATATATATATATATATATATACATTTATTTCTAGTATTTTCTAAAAATTTTGGATTAAGTTTAAACATGATTGTTACACCGGTTAAATGAAAATTATTTAGGCTATAATCCAGATTTATTTAAGTCGGGTGTTACAATTTGTATGTCTAAAGACATAAATCTAGCCAACTCACTACTTTCGGCCGTCCATTTTGCGTTGCTTGATGGATGGACAAAAAGTATTAAAACATTTGATTTTTGGTTTATAGATACTTGAAATAATATAGATTAACTTCAACGAGTGGATCTTGTATTCGAATGTTGGAGGGCTAAATTTGAGTGGGAAAGATTCGTACTCAAATCCTTTTGGAATGACACAAGCGTGTGTGTGTGTAGAGAGAGAGAAAGAGAGACTTTTGTGTGTGTAGAGAGAGAGAGAGAGAGAGAGAAGAGAGAGAGAGAGACTTGTGTCTTTTTAAAAGGATTTGAGCTTGAATTCTTCCAACTCAAATACAACCTTATGACATTCGAAAACAACATCTACTGTGTTGAAGTTGTTCTATATTATTTCAAGTATCTATATATCAAAAATCAAGTATTATGAATACTTTTTGTCATTCTTCAAGCGGCGCAAAATAGTCGGCCGAAAGTAGTGAGTTGGTTAGATTTATGTTTTTAGACATACAAATTTTCGACCCGACCATTTGATATGATCTAATATTTAAAAACTCTAACAAATCAATTTTTGTTAGATTTCAAATGTTCTACACCGTTAAACTAACCAACTCACTTTTTAGGTCATCCGTTTTTCTCAAGTACATACTTAATGCATGGGCAAAGTATTCAAAACACTTGATTTTTGATTAATAGATACTTGAAATAATATAGATCATTTTCAACGGAGTGGATCTTGTATTCGAATATTGGATGTTAGTATTTGAGTGGGAAGGATTCGACCTCAAGTTTTTTTGAAGGACACAAAACTCTCTGTTACTTGTGTCATTCTAGAAGAATTTGAGGGTGAATCTTTCCCACTCAAATACTAACATCTGATATTCGAGTACAAAATCCATTCCGTTAAAGTTGATTTATATTATTTCAAGTATGTATAAATCAAAAATCAAGTGTTTCTAATACTTTTTGCCATTAAGTATAAAAAAAACAGATTGTTTAAATAGAGAGTTAGTTTAACGGTGTAGAACATTTGAAATCTAACAAAATTAGTTTGTAGGGGTTTTTAAATGTTAAAATCATGATCAAATGGCCAGACCGTAAATTTATATGTCTAAAGACATAAATCTAACCAACTCACTATTTTCGGCCGTCTATTTTGCGCCACTTGATGGATTAGCAAAAAATATTCAAAATATTTGATTTTTGGTTTATAAATACTTGAAATAATATATATCAACTTCAATTGAGTGGATCTTGTATTCAGATGTCGAAGGGTTGTATTTGAGTGGGAAGGATTCGAGCTTGAATCCTTCCAGAATGACACAAGTGTGTGTGAGGGGGGGATAGAGAGGGAGATGTACCTCAGCTGTCAGCTGAGAAACTCTCTCAGTTGGCGGTGACGTGGCTGAATCTCAGTCACAGATCCTAGTCGCAGTGTTATCATAATCGTATATTTTTTTTAAGGACTGCTATTATGATCGCAGTGTTTTTGTGAGCACTGTGATTATGATTACAATATTTTGTGAGAACTGTTATCACAATCATAATACTAATTAGATTAAAAATATCTAAAAAAATTTAGGACTCTGATCGATCAAAGTAACTGCTGGCTGAAGTAGGCACACACACATTGTGAGAGCTCTCTTGTTTTTTTTAGAAAGTCTTGATGTTCTTTATTATAGTCTCTCTCCCACTCTCTCGGTCGTTTATATATGTGATGTGTGCTTGCTAAAGAGTTTGAAAACAGGAGATAGATTCCTTCTGACATTGAGTCACTTGGGTGCTGCTCCTTGACTCTCTCTCTCTCTCTCTCTCTCTCTCTCAAGTGGTAGCTACTACTGACCCCCCGGAAGAACAAAAAAAAAAAAACAGTCGTCTGTACATGTGATGTATGCTTGCTCGAGAGTTTGAGAACAGGAGATAGATTCCCTCCTCCTGTCAATCATTTGACGTTGGGCGTGCGCTGTTGTACGTTGGATCAAATGCTATCCATGAACGCCGGTTGGTTTGTAGACCCCAGGATCTAATTACCGGTTGACAATCTCTCATTTAAAATAAAATAAATACCGTGATAACGAGGAGACACTGTTATTCTTCTCAGTGAAAAAGTGAATATATATATATATATATATATATATATATATATATATATATATATAGAAAAATGTATATCAGCCTGCGGCTGAGAGAACTCTCTCAGCCTGCGGTGACGTGGCACAATTTTGTCACTCCACTAACTTGCGGCCCGCTTATAGAAAGAAGTTAAATTACCAAATACCCCTTATGAAAAGCTACTCTTTCGGTAACTTTCGTTATTGTTTATTATTATTTGCCCACAAGGCAATTTTTGGACCGCTCGTTGTCAGATTTAGGTTATTATTTATTATTATTTTTTCCCTTTTTTGCCACTCTTTATAGGATTTAGGTTATTATTTATAAATTATTTACAGTGCAAATGTAAACAATGAACGACATTGCGACCAAGGTCGCATAAGTCTACAGTGCAAACATAGACATCTGCGACCATGGTCTACACTGCGACCAAGGTCGCAATCATCTACAGTGCAAACATAAACAACTGCGACCAGGGTCAATAATGCGACCAAGGTCGCATAAGTATACTGTACAAACATAAACAACTGCGACCATGGTCGCATAAGTATACAGTGTAAACATAAACAACTGCGACCCGGGTCGACACTGCGACCAAGGTCGTATAAGACTACAGTGCAAACATAATCAACTGCGATCAAGGAATTAAAAAAATGACGTTAAATACACTGCGACCATGGTCGCAGGACACTACAACGCATATTGAGACAACTGCGACCCATGTCGCAGTATGTAATAAAAAAAAGGACTTTCATATACTGCGACCAACGTCGCATTCGTATAAAATAAAAGACCAAAAAAAAATTAAAACTCTACGATCTAAGTCGAACAGATCTGCAACTATAATTTTAACTAATGCGAACGAATTCGACAAATAGTGTATGAAAAAAAATTTGGCTTAAAAAAATATTAGCAAGGTCGCATACATATACATCGCTTTTTCAAAAAATACTGCGACCATGGTAAAAATAAAAGGAAATGTTTTTACATTAGGTAAAAAGTTGTGAGTGAGGGTATTTTCGGAAAATACAATGTTGAGGTGACTGATATTAAATTAGGCGGGATTGTTCAGGTTTTTGTCCGCCAAAATTTATGACAGATTTGTGGATCTGATGTTGCCACGTCCCGCCGGCTGAGAGAGTTCTCTCAGCCGCAGGCTGAGGTACAGTAACCCCATATATATATATATATATATATATATATATATATATATATATATATATATATATATATATATATATATGAGAAAAATGTATATCAGCCTGCGGGCTGAGAGTACTCTCTCAGCCTGCGGTGACGTGCCTCACTTTGTCACTTCACTGACTTGCGGCACGCTTTTAGGAAGAAGTTAAATTACCAAATACCCCTTATGAAAAGCAACTCTTTCGGTAACCTTCCTTATTGTTTATTATTATTTTTTCCCCTTTTTCTTGCCGCTCTTTATAGGTTTTAGGTTATTCTATATGAATTACTTTTCCCCCTATTTCCTTACCTCTTTTTGAAAGATCTAGTTTCTCCTTTTCAGCCTGCGATAAACTTTTTTCTGAAAATATAAAATCTTTTCAGATCAATTTTTTCTCCAAAATATTTAATGTCGACGTCTGAGCAGTCTACTGGCGATCTAAATATGGAAGATATTGCATCTGGTTCTAGTTTCTCTCAGAATATTGAAAATCTTGAAGGGTTGACATCTTTGCATGCCGATCAATAGGTTTTAATTGTTTCATTTTTTTTAAAAACAATTTCTTAAGTATTGAATTTTTTCTCTTTAAGTCTATGAGGTACTGCGACCTATAACAAATGATTTAAAGTTTCAGAAATGCGACCGTTTTAATATTCGGTCGCAATCTTATTTGAAAATAATCTCCGGTTGTGAAATCTTTTTTTTTTTGGGTATGCGTCTTAGGTCGCAGTCTTTTGTAAGGAGTAATATAGCTTTCTTCACATACGGGTAACTGTGACTTAAGTCGCAGTCTTTGGTAAGGAGTAATATAGATTTCTTCACATACGGATAACTGCGACTTAAGTCGCAGTCTTTAGTAAGGAGTAGTATAGATTTCTTCACATACGGATAACTGCGACTTAAGTCGCAATCTTCATTAAAGGAGTATTATAGATTTCATGTCGTATGTGAAATCTTAATTTTATTTACTGCGACTTAGGTCGCAGTCTTTAGTAAGAAGTAATATAGATTGCTTCTCATACGGATAACTGCGACCAAGGTCGCAGTATTTGATAAGAAGTAATATAGTTTTCATCTCTTATGCGACCTTGGTCGCATTTATATAACTTATATTTTATAATACAGTGATATCTAAAAAATATTTATATTCATTTAATTCGTGTAATTGTTTTTTGTAGGATATGAATGCACATGGAGAAATGTCTGGAAGCTCAGATAAGTTTATAGGAAAACAGTTCCTGTCGGATATGGAAGCATACAATTTCTACAATTGTTTTGAAAGGAATAGAGGTTTTAGCGTGAGAAGAAAAGGTACAGATAAGTCACGGAAGCTTCCTTATGAGATTATTTGCAGAAAATTTTGCTGCAACAAGGAAGGTCTGAAGAAGTTGTGTGACAAAAGACAAGAGGGGCTTACAGTGCATCGTCGAGTTAACACTAGAGTAGCTTGTCCTGCTGAGATGCATATCCGTCTTCGTTTTTTTTGGACAAAAGACATTGGGTTATCACAAAATTTGTTGATACTCATTCACATGAATTGTCAAGCCCGGATAAGGTACATCACCATTACTCTCACCAGAATCATCGTTCAAAAATTAGCAGAAGCATTATGAGCAATCTGGTTGATGTTGGAATGCGGCCTTCAAATATTTCCCGCGTTGTTAATGCAATGAGCCAGGGAGAAGGCTGTGAAGAAGTGAGCCCTCAACAAGTTATTGATTTCACTCGTCAACGTAGAAATAACTGTGGTCATGAGTTTATTGCTATTATCAAATATTTTCAAGAGAAAGCCGAGACCGATCCAGAATTCTTCTTTTCAAGTGAAGTCGATAACACGGGCACACTTAGAAGCATTTTTTGGGCTGATGGAAGAGCTATTTCCTCGTATCTGAGGTTCTGTGATGTGATCGTTTTTGACACAACATACAGGACTAATCACTTGAGCTTGCCATTTGCTTCATTCACTGGAGTAAATCATCACCGGCAGTCAATTTTGTTCGGCTGTGCATTGCTTGCTGATGAGCAGAGGGATACTTTTGTTTGGTTATTCCAAAAATGGCTCAAGTGCATGCATGGAGTTGAACTGAAGCTGATTATTACTGATCAGGATGCGCAGATTGGTGACGCCATCAAGATTGTTTTTTCAACTTCTCGGCACCGTTACTGTTTCTGGCATGTGCGGAAACATATTGCCGAGCAACAAATCCCAATGGCAAACAAGTATGGAGAAGACATGGTCTCCGATTTCCATGTTTGGTACACCTCCCGTGATATAAGCACTTGTGAGGAACGATGGCGTCTGATGAATGAAAAATATCAGTTAGAAGAAGAAGATGACAGTTGGTTGATGAAGATGTACAGGCTGCGTGGACATTGGGTTAATGCATATCTCAAGGATGTTTTCTATGCTGGAATGACAACCAGTCAGAGGTCCGAGAGTATTAATTCCTTTTTTGATGGTTTTGTTAACTCAAACACGAAACTAGTTAATTTGTTCACCAATATGATAAAGCTGTTGCTTCCCGTCGTACATCTGAATCTCTTCAAGATTTTCGGGGTTTGAATTCTGTGCCCAATTGTACATCCAATCCATATGAGATTCAGGTTTCGAAGTTGTATACACCGAAGATTTTTCAGTTGTTCCAGAAGGAATGGGAAGTTGTAATGACACTATTTTCAGAAGAGGTGGAACATGACAAACCTGGATCAATATATTTGGTTGGTAATTTTTCAGAATCAAAAGACAACTGGGAAAAGGTCAGTTATGATAAGCGCGAGGAACTTCATGTTTCTTGTAGTTGCTCGTTATTTGAAACAGAGGGTATCCTATATAGACATATTCTATGTATTTTGTGGCGCAATCACGTTACACATATACCAGAATCATATATACTTCAGAGATGGAGGTTGGATGCTCGTTACAAAAATGTTGCAATTGAAAATGGCATGAATCCTTTTCCCAGTCAGGGCACTCCACGGACGACTAGATTGTGGACAATTCGTTCAAATTTAATGCAATTCTTGAGATGGTCGCTGATTCTGATATCCATCTTTCAAAGTTGGAGGCAGTTTTGGAAAGTTTTGCCCAAGATACCACTAGAGAATACAGAGCCATGTTAGGAATGATCATTCATCACAACCTAAAACTGCGGTTGGTTCCAGTGGATCCGTTGTCGTATTGCGAGATGGTGAAGAATTGAATATACGTGATCCAATTGGTCCTGTACTAACCAAGGGGAGGCCTAGAGCTGCATCCAGGCTTAAGTCTGGTTTTGAAGATTCTATATATCAGAAGGAAGTTAAGCATCGAAGATGTGGTAACTGCCAAGAGCTGGGCCATTACAAGACTGGTTGTCCGTTACTGGTATTACATTAAACCTGTTAATCATTTTTTTTATACCGATTAATCTTTAAAATTCTTACTATTTGTTTTTTTATTGGCAGAAGAAGTAGGTTTGGGTTGCCTCCATCTCGAAGGAACAAAGACTTCAATTTTTATGAAGTGCGACCATGGTCGCACAGTGTATAGAGATTAAGTCGCAGTCCGCCACTGGCGTGTCATTATAATCAGATTTATTATCATTCTTTAATTTCTACTGTATTATTTTTTGTATGTAGTTGTACTTTAAAGTTTTTACTGCTACAAAATTCTACTCTATAGTTTAATTTTTTTGTATATAATGTAGTCAGAGTCTTTGGTCGCAGCATACATTTAAACTGCGACGTTAGTCAGAGACTTTGGTCGCAGTGTACATGGTTAATTGCGACCAAGGTCGCAGTGTTGTTATTGATAAAGATGGCCATCAATTGCAATCTAGGGTCGGATTACATGGACTGCGACTAAGGTCGCAGTACGTTAGTTAGGTGTTTCCTTTATATTAACATGCATAGCGACCAAGGTCGCAGTGTTGTTTTTTATTAAGACTCCCGCCCGCCAGCAATTCCAACAAAGGTCGCAGTTTTGTTGCTGTATCTCAAACAGGTCAATACTGCGACTTTGGTCGCAATACAATTACTGAACGCATGTTTATTTCTAACATCAGTACGCAATAGTAAATTCCAAGTTGTAACAAATGTAGAATGGAAATAATCAATGGAACTTATTACAATAAATCTATAGAAATGTTTATAAATTAAATCAATACAAACAAAAAATTATGCAATGAATTGCAATTGCAATTATTTTTACATTTATAAAATAAAAAATTGTTCTATACCAATAAATTCTCAACTGTTAATCATTAAATACTGTCCTTCGTATAATTTCTGTTTCTTCATCCCAACTCTTCTCTCTATCTGCAAGTATCATGTATGCAAGCTCACTTCTTAGTCTCTGTACATCAGCATCCGTAACATCATCAACAGCTGATGGACTACCAGACGCTATGCTTTGCATGTACTTGCATACATATACACCGCAATCAACACTGAAAATTCCACAGAGTAATCATTAAATGAAATTAGATTTCAAAAATTATATATGAAAGGTAGAAAATATGAAAGGTAAGGAGATGTCAAAAATTATATACCTGTTTGTTTGTTGGGGGCATCTTCTGTATTTTATATTTATTTTTCTCATTAATTTATTGAAATCAATCTGAAAAATCTTTATTAATCTTTCTTTCTGCAATGTCAATAGAAAAAAAATTAGTATTAATAAAATTAAATGCCAGTTTTCAGTAATCGAAATATTAAATTTCAACTCACCATTGTTTTTTGCATCTTTTTGGTAAAGATGTAATATACTACTTTTTTTGTCAGCTGGAACCAAAGAGTTGTAAAAATCCACTCTTGTGTATCGGCATCAAATACCAACAAGGTCCAGTGAAATCCGGGTTCGTCGGCACTATGTTTGTGATTGATCGGGAAGAACATGTACTGCACATCAGCTGTCCAGTTTTTCAACAGCTTCTGCTTGATGAAATGATCTTCCAAATCTTCACTTTTATTTACAACACCATGCTGCGGACAAGAAGAAAAAAATAAATAAAATACAAAATGAATTTAAAATATAAGAAAAAATTAATTAAAATAAGAAGTCATTAAGTCAAGACAAGACACTGCGATCAAGGTCGCAGCGTTTCTTATTAGCAATTTTTTTTAACTGCGACCTTAGTCGCAGTACATGAGTTAGTTGCAATACATCTTAATTATAAACTGCGACCTAAGTCGCAGTACATGCCTACACAGATAGAGAACATGAGTTAAGTCGCAATACATTTTAATTATAAACTACGACTTTAGTCGCAGTACAATAGTTAGTAGCAGTACATTTTAATTATAACTGCGACCTTAGTCGCAGCTGCGACCTTAGTCGCAGTACACTCCTACATAGAGATAGAGAATATAAGTAATCTGTTCCACAATTGATATTACAGTAAATCGTAAAGGAGAAAGTAGATTTTTTACCCAAGCTTCGCTCCGAAGAATATGCTTTTTAATCCTTTTCCCTTCTCTAGATGCTGCATGTAAAAATGAATGATATTTGCATCTAAGTCTCTACTGAATATCAGGTCCTCATGTCATTCCTTATAATAATGATCCGTTTTCGGTATCCTGATACGCAGTAGAGCTGCAAGATATTCAAAACAAAGTTAGTAATTTAAATGTTCTTATATAAGGTATAACAGATTTTTTGATATGAATTAACTTACTCAGAGAAGGACTTGTCGAAGAAATTTTTTATAAGAGCTTGTTGATGGGCTGCAGAATTCTGTATGCTCTGGTTTCGTTCAATTCTCTCGATTTTGGCTCAGTAGAGGAAATCTCTTTGTCGCCGAAACCAGTGGCAGAACTCACAGCCGCAGGCTGTGGAAGAGGATGTTCCTTTTTTTTCTTCTTCTGTTTTGGATATACGAAGTCGGAGTCATCGCGATCTCTTTCAGCGCGCTTGCGTTCTTTGACTCCCCTTTCAATAGTTCCTTTAGAGCATTCCAAAACAGTTTCTTTTGAGGATTGCTTCTGAGGCGGAGTATGTTCTTGAATTTCTTCTTCAGAAGCTTTATCTCTTTGGATTTCTTGAGTCATTTGAGTTATATTCAGAGAAAAACTTGGCATATCTTCTCCAGTAATATTTAAAATAGACTCAGAACCCATGATTTTATCCTCTTCCAGTTTTTCTTCTTCTCCTCTTCAGCCTGCTTCTCCATCTGTTCCTTCATTCTTTTGTGCTCCTTTTCCTCTTCAACCTTCCTTCTAATTTCCTCTTCCGTCACTTTCGTCTTTTCTCCCTCTTCTTCTTTAACTCCTCCTCAACACCTTCCTCCTCTTCTCATTCTCTTCCTCTTCCCTCTCTCCTCCTCTCCTGCCCCTCCTCTTCCCTCCTCCTCTCCCCTTTTCCAGTTCCTCCTTTTCCCTCCTCTTCTTCTCCTTCTCCTCTTCTTCCCTCATTCTCCTTTCATTCTCCTCCTCTTCCCTTCTTCTATTCTCCTTCTCCTTCTCCTCCACTTCTCTTCTCCTCTTCTCCTTTTCCTTCTCTTCTTCCCTCTTCTTCTCCTTCTCCTTCTTCGCAGCAGCAGCTGCTCTCAGCAGCTCTTCTTCTTTTAATTTCTTCTGCTGCCTTTTTTGTTTTTTTCTTCTCTTTTTCTTCTCTCCTTTTTAATTTTAATTCAGCCTTGAGTCTGTTCTCAGTTTCCATATTTTCAATTTTTTTTCAAGCTGAGAAACATATTCTCTCAAGTACTGATTTTGAGACCTCAATTATTTTATTTCTTCTGCTTGAACATCCGGTGGAGGTGGCAAATAACCTTCAAAAACTGGTTCTTGCTCACTTGTTTCAGCCGGTTCTGGCTCCTTTTTCCGCCGGGATGTAAGCTTCATTATATGTATGGTCTCCTTCATCTCCTTCTTCTTCTTCATCTTCATCTTCATCTTCTGCTTCTTCTTCTTCCTCCTCCTCTTCCCCTTCAACAGGAAGCCAATCATATTTTTTTCAGCAATAGAGATGTTGCCCATTCGATTGAAAATCTGAAATAAACAGGAAAAGGTAAGCTAAAAATAAAACAATGAATAATGAAACTGCGACCATGGTCGCAGTTTTTTATGAAGTATTTTTGAAAAGAATGCGACCATGGTCGCAGTATGTTTGTCATTCCAAATTATCTGCCAAGTCATGCAGCTCAACACTGCGACCATGGTCGCATTCCTTGTAGAAGGTATTTTCAGGAGAATGCGACCATGGTCGCACATTGTTTGTCAGGCACAAAACTGCGAAAGGTGCAGCTCAATACTGCGACTATGGTCTCATTTTTTTGTACTGAACATAAAAGAAGTCTAACTTACAATATTGCTGCCAATCTCATTTAGATCAACTTCAAGTAGAGATTTACTAATATTTTAGAGGTCCCATCTTAAAACGCGTGGGGTTACGTTCTCCAAACCAGACCTCGGCTCAAAAATAGGAGCTCTCTCACATAGCCAATACTGCAAAAAAGAAAAATTAAATTAGTTTACACAAATATTCACATTTTTTTTGGGTTAAATTTCATACAATGTTGGTCAAATATGAGATTTTGTACTTACAATTATTTGCACGGAGCATCCTTGCAGCTCGTACGTGGTTTGCCTGAAGATGTCCATTGACTCAATCAGGAATTGTCAAACAGCTTTTGCCCAGCATATTGTCCTCATCAGCTGCATATTGGCAATCTGTTCCACAATATACCACGACACCGTGCATTTACTGCCAGAGAAGAAAAGAGTGGCCGACATGTATAGGATGATTAATGTGGTAAAGTCTTGAGCTGCAAGTCTGTGCATGTCTCTTATAATTTCATGTAAAGTCATTTGCTGCTCAAGCTGTTCATCCTTTGTCACATCCAATACACCTCTCCACCTCTTCTTGACAAGAAGATCATCCAAAGCATCTTCAATGGATACTTTAGTGATCTTCTTTATATTGGGGAAATAATGTTTTATCACCCTCTATCTTTCATTGTACATGTTTTATTCATCACAAAATCTGCCCCAATGATAGGTAGACCAAATGTGAGGGCAACATCCTCCACTGTTAACTCAATCTGTTTGCCCCCAATTCTAAATGTCCTTGTATCCCTATCATACTGGTCTAAAATACGCAATACA
>JAVJIF010033989.1:0-62347 GCA_038442645.1 Agave tequilana
ATATATATATGAGAAAAATGTATATCAGCCTGCGGGCTGAGAGTACTCTCTCAGCCTGCGGTGACGTGCCTCACTTTGTCACTTCACTGACTTGCGGCACGCTTTAGGAAGAAGTTAAATTACCAAATACCCCTTATGAAAAGCAATTCTTTCGGTAATCTTCTTATTGTTTATTATTATTTTTTCCCCTTTTTTTGCCGCTCTTTATAGGTTTTAGGTTATTCTATATGAAATACTTTTGCCCCTATTTCCTTACCTCTTTTTGAAAGATCTAGTTTCTCCTTTTCAGCATGCGATAAACTTTTTTCTGAAAATATAAAATCTTTTCAGATCAATTTTTTCTCCAAAATATTTAATGTCGACGTCTGAGCAGTCTACTGGCGATCTAAATATGGAAGATATTGCATCTGGTTCTAATTCTCTCAGAATATTGAAAATCTTGAAGGGTCAACATCTTTGCATGCCGATCAACAGGTTTTAATTGTTTCATTTTTTTTAAAAACAATTTCTTAAATATTGAATTTTTTCTCTTTAAGTCTATGAGGTACTGCGACCTATAACAAATGATTTAAAGTTTCAGAAATGCGACCGTTTTTAATATTCGGTCACAATCTTGTTTGAAAATAATCTCCGGTTGTGAAAATCTTTTTTTTGGGTATGCGTCTTAGGTCGCAGTCTTTTGTAAGGAGTAATATAGCTTCTTCACATACGGGTAACTGCGACTTAAGTCGCAGTCTTGGTAAGGAGTAATATAGATTTCTTCACATACGGATAACTGTGACTTAAGTCGCAGTCTTTAGTAAGGAGTAGTATAGATTTCTTCACATACGGATAACTGCGACTTAGGTCGCAATCTTCATTAAAGGAGTATTATAGATTTCATGTCGTATGTGAAATCTTAATTTTATTTACTGCGACTTAGGTCGCAGTCTTTAATAAGAAGTAATATAGATTTCTTCTCATACGGATAACTGCGACCAAGGTCGCAGTATTTGATAAGAAGTAATATAGTTTTCATCTCTTATGCGACCTTGGTCGCATTATATAACTTATATTTTATAATACAGTGATATCTAAAAAAATATTTATATTCATTTAATTCGTGTAATTGTTTTTTGTAGGATATGAATGCACATGGAGAAACGTCTGGAAGCTCAGATAAGTTTATAGGGAAACAGTTCCTGTCGGATATGGAAGCATACAATTTCTACAATTGTTTTGCAAGGAATAGAGGTTTTAGCGTGAGAAGAAAAAGGTACAGATAAGTCACGGAAGCCTCCTTATGAGATTATTTGCAGAAAATTTTACTGCAACAAGGAAGGTCTGAAGAAGTTATGTGACAAAAGACAAGAGGGGCTTACAGTGCATCGTCGAGTTAACACTAGAGTAGCTTGTCCTGCTGAGATGCATATCCGTCTTCGTTTTTTTTTTTTGGACAAAAGACATTGGTTATCACAAAATTTGTTGATACTCATTCACATGATTGTTAAGCCCGGATAAGGTACATCACCATTACTCTCACCAGAATCATCGTTCAAAAATTAGCAGAAGCATTATGAGCAATCTGGTTGATGTTGGAATGCGGCCTTCAAATATTTCCCGCGTTGTTAATGCAATGAGCCAGGGAGAAGGCTGTGAAGAAGTGAGCCCTCAACAAGTTATTGATTTCACTCGTCAACGTAGAAATAACTGCGGTCATGAGTTTATTGCTATTATCAAATATTTTCAAGAGAAAGTCGAGACCGATCCAGAATTCTTCTTTTCAAGTGAAGTCGATAACGCGGGCACACTTAGAAGCATTTTTTGGGCTGATGGAAGAGCTATTTCCTCGTATCTGAGGTCTGTGATGTGATCGTTTTTGACACAACATACAGGACTAATCACTTGAGCTTGCCATTTGCTCCATTCACTGGAGTAAATCATCACCGGCAGTCAATTTTGTTCGGCTGTGCATTGCTTGCTGATGAGCAGAGGGATACTTTTGTTTGGTTATTCCAAAAATGGCTCAAGTGCATGCATGGAGTTGAACCGAAGCTGATTATTACTGATCAGGATGCGCAGATTGGTGACGCCATCAAGATTGTTTTTCCAACTTCTCGGCACCGTTACTGTTTCTGGCATGTGCGGAAACATATTGCCGAGCAACAAATCCCAATGGCAAACAAGTATGGAGAAGACATGGTCTCCGATTTCCATGTTTGGTACACCTCCCGTGATATAAGCACTTGTGAGGAACGATGGCGTCTGATGAATGAAAATATCAGTTAGAAGAAGAAGATGACAGTTGGTTGATGAAGATGTACAGGCTGCGTGGACATTGGGTTAATGCATATCTCAAGGATGTTTTCTGTGCTGGAATGACAACCAGTCAGAGGTCCGAGAGTATTAATTCCTTTTTGATGGTTTTGTTAACTCAAACACGAAACTAGTGGAATTTGTTCACCAATATGATAAAGCTGTTGCTTCCCGTCGTACATCTGAATCTCTTCAAGATTTTCGGGGTTTGAATTCTGTGCCCAATTGTACATCCAATCCATATGAGATTCAGGTTTCGAAGTTGTATACACCGAAGATTTTTCAGTTGTTCCAGAAGGAATGGGAAGTTGTAATGACACTATTTTCAGAAGAGGTGGAACATGACAAACCTGGATCAATATATTTGGTTGGTAATTTTTCAGAATCAAAAGACAACTGGGAAAAGGTCAGTTATGATAAGCGCGAGGAACTTCATGTTTCTTGTAGTTGCTCGTTATTTGAAACAGAGGGTATCCTATGTAGACATATTCTGTGTATTTTGTGGCGCAATCACGTTACACATATACCGGAATCATATATACTTCAGAGATGGAGGTTGGATGCTCGTTACAAAAATGTTGCAATTGAAAATGGCATGAATCCTTTTCCCAGTCAGGGCACTCCACGGACGGCTAGATTGTGGACAATTCGTTCAAAATTTAATTCAATTCTTGAGATGGTCGCTGATTCTGATATCCATCTTTCAAAGTTGGAGGCAGTTTTGGAAAGTTTTGCCCAAGATACCACTAGAGAATACAGAGCCATGTTAGGAAATGATCATTCATCACAGCCTAAAACTGCGGTTGGTTCCAGTGGATCCGTTGTCGTATTGTGAGATGGTGAAGAATTGAATATACGTGATCCAATTGGTCCTGTACCA
Organism: Agave tequilana; assembly: GCA_038442645.1. Taxonomy (NCBI): domain Eukaryota; kingdom Viridiplantae; phylum Streptophyta; class Magnoliopsida; order Asparagales; family Asparagaceae; genus Agave; species Agave tequilana. The sequence goes on from JAVJIF010033989.1 coordinate 3,176, forward strand.
ACCAAGGGGAGGCCTAGAGCTGCATCCAAGCTTAAGTCGGTTTTGAAGATTCTATATATCAGAAGGAAGTTAAGCATCGAAGATGTGGTAACTGCCAAGAGCTGGGCCATTACAGGACTGGTTGTCCGTTACTGGTATTACATTAAACCTGTTAATCATTTTTTTATACCGATTAATCTTTAAAATTCTTACTATTTGTTTTTTTATTGGCAGAAGAAGTAGGTTTGGGTTGCCTCCATCTCGAAGGAACAAAGACTTCAATTTTTTATGAAGTGCGACCATGGTCGCACAGTGTATAGAGATTAAGTCGCAGTCCGCCACTGGCGTGTCATTATAATCAGATTTATTATCATTCTTTGATTTCTACTGTATTATTTTTTGTATGTAGTTGTACTTTAAAGTTTTACTGCTACAAAATTCTACTCTATAGTTTAATTTTTTTGTATATAATGTAGTCAGAGTCTTTGGTCGCAGCGTACATTTAAACTGCGACGTTAGTCAGAGACTTTGGTCGCAGTGTACATGGTTAATTGCGACCAAGGTCGCAGTGTTGTTATTGATAAAGATGGCCATCAATTGCAATCTAGGGTCGGATTACATGGACTGCGACTAAGGTCGCAGTACGTTAGTTAGGTGTTTCCTTTATATTAACATGCATAGCGACCAAGGTCGCAGTGTTGTTTTTATTAAGACTCCCGCCAGCAATTCCGACAAAGGTCGCAGTTTTGTTGCTGTATCTCAAACAGGTCAATACTGCGACTTTGGTCGCAATACAATTACTGAACGCATGTTTGTTTCTAACATCAGTACGCAATAGTAAATTCCAAGTTGTAACAAATGTAGAATGGAAATAATCAATGGAACTTATTATAAATAAATCTATAGAAATGTTTATAAATTAAATCAATACAAACAAAAAAATTATGCAATGAATTGCAATTGCAATTATTTTTACATTTATAAAATAAAAAATTGTTCTATACCAATAAATTCTCAACTGTTAATCATTAAATACTGTCCTTCGTATAATTTCTGTTTCTTCATCCCAACTCTTCTCTCTATCTGCAAGTATCATGTATGCAAGCTCACTTCTTAGTCTCTGTACATCAGCATCCGTAACATCATCAACAGCTGATGGACTACCAGACGCTATGCTTTCCATGTACTTGCATATATACACCGCAATCAACACTGAAAATTCCACAGAGTAATCATTAAATGAAATTAGATTTCAAAAAATTATATATGAAAGGTAGAAAATATGAAAGGTAAGGAGATGTCAAAAAATTATATACCTGTTTGTTTGTTGGGGGCATCTTCTGTATTTTATATTTATTTTTCTCATTAATTTATTGAAATCAATCTGAAAAATCTTTATTAATCTTTCTTTCTGCAATGTCAATAGAAACAAAATTAGTATTAATAAAATTAAATGCCAGTTTCCAGTAATCGAAATATTAAATTTCAACTCACCATTGTTTTTGCATCTTTTTGGTAAAGATGTAATATACTACTTTTTTTGTCAGCTGGAACCAAAGAGTTGTAAAAAATCCACTCTTGTGTATCGGCATCAAATACCAACAAGGTCCAGTGAAATCCGGGTTCGTCGGCACTATGTTTGTGATTGATCGGGAAGAACATGTACTGCACATCAGCTGTCCAGTTTTTCAACAGCTTCTGCTTGATGAAATGATCTTCCAAATCTTCACTTTTATTTACAACACCGTGCTGCGGACAAGAAGAAAAAAATAAATAAAATACAAAATGAATTTAAAATATAAGAAAAAATTAATTAAAATAAGAAGTCATTAAGTCAAGACAAGACACTGCGATCAAGGTCGCAGCGTTTCTTATTAGCATATTTTTTAACTGCGACCTTAGTCGCAGTACATGAGTTAGTCGCAATACATCTTAATTATAAACTGCGACCTAAGTCGCAGTACATGCCTACACAGATAGAGAACATGATTTAAGTCGCAATACATTTTAATTATAAACTGCGACTTTAGTCGCAGTACAATAGTTAGTAGCAGTACATTTTAATTATAAACTGCGACCTTAGTCGCAGCTGAGACCTTAGTCGCAGTACACTCCTACACAGAGATAGAGAATATAAGTAATCTGTTCCACAATTGATATTACAGTAAACCGTAAAGGAGAAAGTAGATTTTTACCCAAGCTTCGCTCCGGAAGAATATGCTTTTTAATCCTTTTCCCTTCTCTAGATGCTGCATGTAAAAATGAATGATATTTGCATCTAAGTCTCTACTGAATATCAGGTCCTCAATGTCATTCCTTATAATAATGATTCCGTTTTCGGTATCCTGATACGCAGTAGAGCTGCAAGATATTCAAAACAAAGTTAGTAATTTAAATGTTCTTATATAAAGGTATAACAGATTTTTTGATATGAATTAACTTACTCAGAGAAGGACTTGTCGAAGAATTTTTTTATAAGAGCTTGTTGATGGGGCTGCAGAATTCTGTATGCTCTGGTTTCGTTCAATTCTCTCGATTTTGGCTCAGTAGAGGAAATCTCTTTGTCGCCGAAACCAGTGGCAGAACTCACAGCCGCAGGCTGTGAAAGAGGATGTTCCTTTTTTTTCTTCTTCTGTTTTGGATATACGAAGTCGGAGTCATCGCGATCTCTTTCAGCGCGCTTGCGTTCTTTGACTCCCCTTTCAATAGTTCCTTTAGAGCATTTCAAAACAGTTTCTTTTGAGGATTGCTTCTGAGGCGGAGTATGTTCTTGAATTTCTTCTTCAGAAGCTCTATCTCTTTGGATTTCTTGAGTCATTTGAGTTATATTCAGAGAAAAACTTGGCATATCTTCTCCAGTAATATTTAAAATAGACTCAGAACCCATGATTTTATCCTCTTCCAGTTTTTTTCTTCTTCCTCTTCAGCCTGCTTCTCCATCTGTTCCTTCATTCTTTTGTGCTCCTTTTCCTCTTCAACCTTCCTTCTAATTTCCTCTTCCGCCACTTTCGTCTTTTCTCCCTCTTCTTCTTTAACTCCTCCAACACCTTCCTCCTCTTCTCATTCTCTTCCTCTTCCCTCCTCCTCCTCCTCCTGCCCCTCCTCTTCCCTCCTCCTCTCCACCTTTTCCAGTTCCTCCTTTCCCTCCTCTTCTTCTCCTTCTCCTCTTCTTCCCTCATTCTCCTTTCATTCTCCTCCTCTTCCCTTCTTCTATTCTCCTTCTCCTTCTCCTCCACTTCTCTTCTCCTCTTCTCCTTTTCCTTCTCTTCTTCCTCTTCTTCTCCTTCTCCTTCTTCGCAGCAGCGGCTGCTCTCAGCAGCTCTTCTTCTTTTAATTTCTTCTGCTGCCTTTTTTGTTTTTTCTTCTTTTTTTTTCTCTCCTTTTTAATTTTAATTCAGCCTTGAGTCTGTTCTCAGTTTCCATATTTTCAATTTTTTTTTCAAGCTGAGAAACATATTCTCTCAAGTACTGATTTTGAGACCTCAATTGTTTTATTTCTTCTGCTTGAACATCCGGTGGAGGTGGCAAATAACCTTCAAAAACTGGTTCTTGCTCACTTGTTTCAGCCGGTTCTGGCTCCTTTTCCGCCGGATGTAAGCTTCATTATATGTATGGTCTCCTTCATCTCCTTCTTCTTCTTCTTCTTCATCTTCATCTTCATCTTCTGCTTCTTCTTCTTCCTCCTCTTCTTCCCTTCAACAGGAAGGCCAACCATATTTTTTTCAGCAATAGAGATGTTGCCCATTCGATTGAAAATCTGAAAATAAACAGAAAAAGGTAAGCTAAAAATAAAACAATGAAATAATGAAACTGCGACCATGGTCGCAGTTTATTTATGAAGTATTTTTGAAAAGAATGCGACCATGGTCGCAGTATGTTTGTCATTCCCAAATTATCTGCCAAGCCATGCAGCTCAACACTGCGACCATGGTCGCATTCCTTGTAGAAGGTATTTTCAGGAGAATGCGACCATGGTCGCACATTGTTTGTCAGGCACAAAACTGCGAAAGGTGCAGCTCAATACTGCGACTATGGTCTCATTTTATTTGTACTGAACATAAAAAGAAGTCTAACTTACAATATTGCTGTCAATCTCATTTAGATCAACTTCAAGTAGAGATTTACTAATATTTTGGAGGTCCCATCTTAAAACGCGTGGGGTTACGTTCTCCAAACCAGACCTCGGCTCAAAAATAGGAGCTCTCTCACATAGCCAATACTGCAAAAAAGAAAAATTAAATTAGTTTACACAAATATTCACAATTTTTTTGGGTTAAATTTCATACAATGTTGGCCAAATATGAGATTTTGTACTTACAATTATTTGCACGGAGCATCCTTGCAGCTCGTACGTGGTTTGCCTGAAGATGTCCATTGACTCAATCAGGAATTGCCAAACAGCTTTTGCCCAGCATATTGTCCTCATCAGCTGCATATGGCAATCTGTTCCACAATATACCACGGCACCGTGCATTTACTGCCAGAGAAGAAAAGAGTGGCCGACATGTATAGGATGATTAATGTGGTAAAGTCTTGAGCTGCAAGTCTGTGCATGTCTCTTATAATTTCATGTAAAGTCATTTGCTGCTCAAGCTGTTCATCCTTTGTCACATCCAATACACCTCTCCACCTCTTCTTGACAAGAAGATCATCCAAAGCATCTTCAATGGATACTTTAGTGATCTTCTTTATATTGGGGAAATAATGTTTTATCACCCCTCTATCTTTCATTGTACATGTTTTATTCATCACAAAATCTGCCCCAATGATAGGTAGACCAAATGTGAGGGCAACATCCTCCACTGTTAACTCAATCTGTTTGCCCCCAATTCTAAATGTCCTTGTATCCCTATCATACTGGTCTAAAATACGCAATACAGCAACGTTTGATTTTAGACCCTTTTCAGCCCCAAATTCTTCATTGTAGAACGCCATGAAGATTGGGCCAAATGGGGTATTGTTCATCGCCTCTACGAAATCTGCGTGAATGTACTTTTTAAATTTCTTCATGAACTCGCACATAGGTTTCAGGCTTGATCTCAGAGGACGAACCTTTATCTGTTGTTTACCTACATAGTAAGAAAAATTAAACAGTTCAGACCAATGATCATTTAAAAATTATAAGGGGGTCAAAGGCATATTTGTTTTTAATAAACTGCGACTTCGGTCGCAGTCATACAATGTAAACACAAACAACTTGCACCCGGACGACACTGCGACCAGTGTCGCATAAGTCTACAGTGCGATCATACACTGCGACCAATGTTTGTAAAAAGCATATTTTCTTTTATAAACTGCGACCACGGTCGCAATCATACATTGCAAACATAAAGTTGGACCAGGGTCGACACTGCGACCAAGGTCGCATAAGACTACTGCAATAAAAACAGCTGCGACCACATTACCGCACTGCGACCAAGGTCGCATAAGACTACAGTGCAATAAGAAAAAACTGCTAACCGGGTCAACACTGCGACCTAGGTCGCACAAGACTACAGTGCAATCAGAAACAACTGCGACCCGGTTCGACACTGCGACCAAGGTCGCATAAGACTACACTGCAATCAGAAACAACTGCGACCCAAGTATGATAAAACAAATGACGTTTAATACACTGCGACCTTGGTCGCAAGAGACGACAACTCATATTTAAACAATTGCGACCCCATGTCGTCAGTATGTAAGAAATAAAAAGTAAGTTTCATATACTGCGACCAACGTCGCATTCGGCTACAAGGAAAGGTCCAAAGAAAAAAAAAACCAAAGTCGCACAAATCTGAAACTATAATTTTATCAACTGCGACCGAGGTCGCATGCAGTGTATGCAGATAAATTTTTCGAAAATAATGCGACATAGTAAAAATAGAAGGAAATAAAAAAAAATTTAAAAAAATAGGACCTTTATCGTCATGTTACAAAATTTATAAATTTAAAAATGTATTCGACATCTAAAGTTTCAAAATCTCTTTCTTAACTGCGACCATGGTTCCAAGATAAAAAAAAAATAAAAAAAAATGCGACCTCGGAAATAAATCTGGAAAAAATTTAAAACTATTAAAATACACAAACGCTAAAATTTTTTGAAAATATCAGTTTTTTAGTACCTTTTTCACGGATGATTTCTTAGGCGCCATCAGTTGCAAATATATTTTTTAAAAAAAGGATCAAATTTGTGAAAGAAAATAACTATTTTGGATCAGAATCGCCGGTTGAAATTTTAGAGCTGTAAATTTTTTGGAAGCCAACTTTTTTACATAAGGTAGAAAGTTGTGAGGGAGGGTATTTTCGGAAAATACAATGTTGAGGTGACTGGCATTAAATTGGCGGGATTTTTCAAGATTAGTCCGCCAAAATTGATTACAGATGTGGGGCGGTGATTTTGCCACGTCCGCCGGCTGAGAGAAGTCTCTCAGCTCAGCCGCTGCCGGCTGAGGTACAGTAACCCCTATATATATATATATATATATATTATATATATATATATATATATATATATATATATATATATATATAATATATATATATATATATAAAAGGATATTATCAACCTTGCAAATTCGAACACTATTCTAAACATCTTTTATTTTTTCTTTTATTATTTGCGAAAGGCATGAGCAAAGTCCCTGCACCTAGGAAAGAAATCTTAACCCTTAACGAAGACAAATAGCTCTCATCAGCTGAAGAGAGACTTAAAAATCGGCAAGAGATGTGATTTGTGAGAAGAAAGTCACACAACACATTTGGCGAGGCTTACAACCAACGCTGTGAGAGCAACTTTGCCCTGCATGGCTTGAGCGGGTGAAAGGGGCCCTCTTATACTTAAAAAAATACTCCGAAGTTAGTAGAGGGGAGTAGGGCGGAACCCTATGTTGGCTGCGTCGGGATCTCGTCCCATTTTCTCATATATTGTCTTAGACTTCCATCTATTTTGATTTTCTTTTGACAAATTTATTCCTCATGCCACCCCTTATTTAGTGGAGAATATTGTTTTATTCTTTTGACAAATTCATATATTGTACAAGCATGTTTTATAAAAAATTGCAATCCACCTCAAAATTTATTCCAGATTTCGCCCCTGTAGGGTAAAAACGTTGCATCAGCTCTCGCAAGTTTATTTAGTGACTGCAAGAGAAGTAATGCACTACTACAAGCATGGTTATATCAACACTTCCACTCAAAAAAATAATTAAAAAAGTAGTAATTCTGTTTCAATTTTCTCTTTACTCACTTCACCAGCTCTCCTTCCCAAGAATTAGATCTTTTAGTATTATTAAAAGTGTTTCAAAATATATCAAATAGATCATAACAATTATAAGACTTTGTAACTAACATAATAAATTAATAGTATCTCATTACTTGCAAATAAAACTAAAGAATATTTCATTACTTCAAATGAATATTAATGGTTATCCTCAAAACAATGAGCGAACAAGATCACAAAAGAGGGATGAGAATTGGGAATTAATTGGACCTCGAAGCTGCCAAATGCACACACAAGAGATGTGAGATGGTGGTTCTTTGTTGTTTTATTACTTTGCTTGCGATGGATGAAGAAGCTTGTGATGTTTATTCTGATGAGAGAGAGAGAGAGGGGGGTGTGAAATTAATTAAATGAGATTTGAAATCCTGGGTGTGGGTGAATGTGTGGATGTGACACCAACATATGAGAATAAATGATGAGAGATCGCGGGTGGGTGGGGGTTGCACAACTTGGGGCGTGAGACTTGGAGAGGTGAGAGGAAAAGAAATAGAGAACGATAGGAAAAGTTTTTATAGGTTCGGTTCATCTGTGTTGGGTCACACACATACAATAAGAGAACCAATGTCACGTTGACACGTGAATTGAAACTCTTACAATATGTTATGTTTGGATCTCACACAATATTAAAGATATTATAAGAGCTCAATCCACGTGTCAAAGCATGAATGATTCTTTTATTATATGTTTGTGTGTAGCTCACATATATGATCCGAACCCAGTGTTTAATGGAGAGAGTGTTGCAAGAAAGATTGGATGGTCCTCAGAGCAAAGAATATAGATCCTATCATCCTTCTTAGTGGAAGATGACCTATCATTTTTCAAAAATAATAATTTCTCGTTTTTGAATGTAACTAACACCATGCACCTCGTTGAACGTATGTATATTCAAATGTAATCGATACCTTACATCTCTAGCACTTGATTTTTCTTTTCAATTTTTACAGTAAAAAAACAATCACAACTATCCCAAAAGTCGAAAGCAGCAGTTAGAAAAGATGAGAGGATCTATGTGAGGTGGGTGGGTGGGTGTTTGTGTGTGTGTGTGTGTTGAGAGGGGGGGGGGGGGGGGGGGGGGGGGGTGGGGACAAAATTTTGAATTAAATTTTAGCACACCCGAAAGGGTTTTATTTATGACCATAAAAAATGACATCTCCAAAATTCTAACTTATGATTTTTGGTATAATACAGAGATCTATCTATAATATATTGATGCAAACACTCACAGGAGTTAGATTAGATTAGCTACTGGATTAACATCCTCATTTCTCAGAGCTGCTTTCTAGTTGAAATCCAACCGTTGATCAGTTATTATTTATTATCTGATAATTTCTTTCTACAGTGTACCAACCACTTTTATTGTAGATAGGGACTTATCTTAATTAAGTAGAGTATATAAATATTTCAATACACACATAATTATAATTATTTATTGTAACTAATTTTAAGATATAAGTATTGTGGAAGCCACACAACATGAGAGAACATTGAGAAGCTCAGCAAATGAAGCGTGGAAGCGATCTACCACTAGCAAGCAATAAGATTAATCATCTCAACGATACTAGATTTTAACATGATTCGACAAGATGTGCCTACGTCCACATGGAGGAATGCGGAAACTTTATCGAAAATAGAGAAGAAAATTACAAGAGGTACAAGAATCTCTCTCTCGCTCTCACAACTCTCAATGGTGAAAAACTTGATTTGTTCTTTACTTTCTTGATTGCCTTCAAAGGCCACCCCAAAAGGTTTTTATGGATTCTGAGGATCATCCTAGTTTAACGCAAATCTAGCAATACAAACAATACTGTCTCAGAGAAAAAAGAACTCGAATTTAACTCGAACTGGAATTAGAACCTGAAAAGAAAACTGCCAGAACTGCTTGTCTAGTCGACTACTTTGACAGATTAGTCAACTAGATTGCCCATTACTCGACTAATCCAATGTATTAATCGACTAATCTGAAATTATTTACTCTCTATTACGGCTCAGTCAGCTAACCTGCACATCATTAGTCGACTAACTGTATGATAAGTCGACTAATCTGTTGCATTAGTCCACTTATCTTATGCACAGTCTTGTATATGTCCGTGCATGTCGTTCTTGATCTCTGAGGTTTGTAAGTCCTCCACCTTAACTTGATTTTGTCACATTTTGAGGCAGCCTAAATACTAAGAATAAACATATAATTAATTACTTTGAAACCTTAGTTAGATTCTTATGAGTTGTATATAGTTTTTTAAAAGTGGAAATTCGTGGAATGATTATTCCTGTTATACACATGCATGGCAGATGCGGATAACATGCAGAAGCCACATCCACATCTAGAAAAAGTGTAGATTTGGACATATAAAATCTGCATCTGACGGATACAGATACAGATACAGATTTAGATATGAATTTTGAAAAGGTTATAAATACGAATACATATATGTTTTTAAAACCTAGATATATATATATGAATATCCACATAGGGATGAATATTTTTTTTGAATACGAATATCCACATATAAATGAGGATATGGATATCCCCATATGGATGCAGATACATATATCCACATAGGAATTTGATTTCCTATCTTTTACTTTGAAGTTGAGAAATTCTTTGAGATTAATGGGTGAATTGTTTTGTTGAAAGATAATAATCGGGTAAGATGCAAACCAATAAAATTCTTTCCCTTTTCAACTTAATATTGACTTAGTTTTTAATTTAATTAAAAATTACTTTCTCTCTCCTCAATTTTATCATACTACTTTGTTATTTCATAGCATTTTATATATTTTTAACTAAGATAAATTGTGAATAAACATATCCACTTAGCCTATCTGTAACCGTATCCGTTTCCCACATATCTGATTCTTATCCGTATCCGATTCACTAATATCCGATTGATATCCAATATCCGATTTTTGCGATACAAATATTAGTTTTCATATTCGACATATCCGTATTTGTATCCAAAAGTTGAAAGCTTATGAATATGATAAATGCTATATCCGATCTGATTGCACCCTACATCTGCGTGAACATGTCTGAAATCTAGAACTAGCATAATGTAAAGGCTTAGGGGTTCTCAAATTTGAAAATGTTTGGTTTCAATCTGATCCTAAGCGTTTTATCACTTTTTCTTCTTATTATTATTTTCTTGTTAAGAAATAGACTAGATTTCATGAAGTTAATAGGCATTTTTTTTGAACAAAGGCCGTATATAGGACTTGAACCTGTGACATCCAAGAAAGTATCTGTCACTCCCCACAACCCACTCGCACCCCTTTGCCAATAAACCAGCCTCACTGGCTAGTTAATAGACATTAATAAAAGAAAAATTAGTTACAAATATTCCCTACTTTTAGTTGAAAAAAATGGAGAAAAATTTAAAAGATAAAAGAAGCAATGCCTAAAATTCTAAATTTTTTTTTTGTTAACTACGGCAACAGTTAAATATTTGATATATTATTAGTTTTGTAAGAAGTCAAACTAATTCAAGATATTAAATTTAGAAAATGTGGCTTCTACGCTTTAGGCCAATCTCTCTCTCTTCATTCCAGAGAGAGCAGCATTGACCTCTTTCTTCTTCTTTTTTTCTTCCGCTCCTCCTTTTTTTCTCCTCCTTCTCTCTTTTTCTCTTCTCCTCTTGATTGATCGGTCAGTTTCTTCTTCTTTTCTTTTTTTTCTCTTCTTTCTCTCTTGTTTCTCTTCTTTCTGATCGGCCGGTTTCTCACCGAACAATTCACTAATTACGGTGTTAAGTTGAGGCCGGAGCTGTACCGCAATTTAAAGGTCCTGAAAGTTTCCAAGACCGGGGTTTTGGGTCCAATATCATTGTCCACCCAAACGGCACGCTATCTTCTCTCTCGATTCTCACCGCCTGCAGCTGGGAACCACAGAGGGTGGCCCGTTCCCATGTCGGCGAGCATGAGCATGAGCATGGCCCCTGACATTCTCACTCGCTCCTCCTCTGCCTCCTCTTTCCTTCTCTCTTCTTCTCTCCTCAAACCCACCCTCCTCTCAACTAAATCTCCTCCTCCCAGGTTCTGCCCTCGGCGCTCTCTACCGACGACCGTCAGAGCCTCCTCGGCCTCACTGCAGCCCCTCGAGCTCTGCGTCAAGGAATCCCGCACCGTCCCTGGGAGGCTCGGCGACTGTATGCCTCCAGTCTCTCTCCTCTCTCTCTCTCTCTCTGTCTCTCTATTTTATCATAGTCATAAATAACGCACAAGACTCCCCGTTATTAGCGATTAGGATTTCATTGAATTGAAAGTGCCCGAGACAAGGAAAAAGTAGATTGTCTCTCTAAAACAAATCAAACTCCATAGTTTTTTTTTTACTTCATAAATTAATTACTGTCTACGATAATTTCTGTAGAGATTATTGTTAACTGTGATCTGTACCACAGCAGTGGCTAAATTAATGTAAATGGGTGACCCAGGAGCAAAAGGAACAAATAATATTAAGAGGACGGGGTAGAGTGAGATGTCCCTTAGTTAATTACAATGTAGAAACCGACTATTATAATGCAAACCCTTTAAGATCTACTCTATTTGAATTGGTCTCATGTTCGTGTCATGGTCTCACCTCTTTAAAAAATATTAAAGTTCTATTATTCTTTAAATGCTATTAGAATTATTTAATGTGTTGTCTTGGGCAATGCGAGTCATATTACCATTAGAAAAGTGTTTAAATTCTTTACTTGGAGAATGAGTCACATTAGTTGATTAAGTGGTTTGTTAGGATTAATTTAGAATTTGGATAGTTTTTACACGTGCATTAACATGTGCTTTAAATCTATTTTTAATAATTTGGAAACATATATATCGTAAATTGATCTTCCGCAAAAAGAATAATTTGTTATTACTGAACATATATTTCTAGTTGCATTAAGTTTTGGGCATAGTTAAAGTATATTGATGCTGATATTGCCAAAGCAATTTGAATAATTAGGGCTAATGTTAATGCACAACTTTGTGATATTAGTACATCCATCATAAATTAATACAAAAACCATTAAACATGACTTTTTATATGTGCGGTGAATCGGTGATATACATAACTGCATGACCTAACAGAAAAATATGGTTTTGTTAAACCAATAGTTTAGAATTTTGCAATATTATACATGATTTATTACTATAGGAAAATCCTGACGAGAAACTGGGAATCGTATCCTTCATGGTCAAAATATTTGATTTTTCCTTAATAATCTTTCTACGTGCCTATATTAGTAGCTAAAGGAGCACGGTAGGCTCTGGGATCGGGAAGCAAACCACAAGTTAGTTTGTGGACCAATAAGAAATCATGTAATTTGAGATTAATAATTATAAATTTCTTGAATTTTATCATACTCTGGATAATGACAGAATTATTAAAGAATTTAATGAGAATATATTTTCAGTTTGTTCTCTATCATGCCTTGAAGGGGGATTAGTGAATTCAATAAGGTCTCTTGTTCTGCAAAAACTGTTTCTTCATTTTCCATAATTTTGGAGGTGTTTTTGTTGTTATATGAGGTTAAATTTTATTAGTATTAAGTAGGCTGTTTTACCTATCAATTTGCCTAACCTTGGATTATCAAAACCCCTTCAATTGTGAATTTATGGATATTAATTTGGCACTATAACAATTGATCGATGTCAGTTTTATAAATTTTGTGAAGACTTTCTTGGAAGTCTTCTCAATATCGTTTCTTCAGTTGAAGTATATCCATACTTGCACCCAGTCAATGTAAGTATAATATCAATTTAAATATAAATATGAATTGTAAATAATTTTAATAGGGGAGAGTACCCATTTTTATTTCTGGCTTTACTGTTTCTCCCTACAAGTACCAATCCAGTAATTAGTTAACACGCATTCTACTTTCAGGTCCCTTTTCTCAAAGAGTTTTATTGACCCTTGAGGAAAAACATCTATCTTATGACATGAAGCTAGTAGATCTTTCAAACAAACCGGACTGGTAAATATAAAGTTCTTTCTTGCTGGATGTTTAAATTGATTTTATATTTTGAAGTTCATCATTTCTAATTTTTTTGTATACTTCCTTACCTTTCTGATTTCCATACTAGGTTTTTAAAATTTCTCCTGAGGGCAAAGTTCCTGTTGCCAAACTGGATGAGAAGTGGGTTGCTGATTCAGATGTTATCACTAATTCAGTTGAAGAGAAGTACCCTGATCCACCTTTGGCAACTCCTCCTGAAAAGGCTACAATGTATGCATAAAGTATATACATATAACTTCTTTTTGCTAGAATAACCGGTGTTGGTAAAATCAAAAGCGTGTTACAGTGTTCTTTCATAATCCCTGTTTCAAGGCCAAATCAATTCTTCATCTGCTACCTTTTCAAAATTTGTTCTTGTTTCCTGTCATTATCTTTAGCACTATATTCAATTGTCAAATCCCAGTATCATTGATCCCACTACTTCTTTATTCCTGTCATTTGGTACCAAAAAATAGATATTTCTAGAGAAGATTTTCTTTGTCTACGAATTGAGTTTCATGATTCAGAAATCAGTCATTGGCCACTGACGATTTTGTGATAAGAGGTTATTGACTTTGGACGAAGACTGTTCATGCATTTAGCGTCATGGTGCTGTAAGAATGGGCATAACTTGTAGCAGTAGAAGAGATATGGAGATAGGTGGAATGTGGTAAGGTTTCCCTGTGGTGATGATTTATCATTTGGGATAATTGCATCTTGGAACCTCTAAAACCAACAGTACAGTCATAGGACGGAGAGACACCAGTGTGATAGAAAAAAGCTCAGTCCGTGTTGTCTTGACTGGAAATTTTAACATAATCAGTAAGTCAGTGACAATTTGGGCTCATGTGGCTAGTGTGAGAAGTAGATCTAGAATTTGGTCTTTGTTTTATACAAAAGGCGCCATTTCTGTAAATACTGTCTATGGATTACTTGTCTATGTGGCCAGATGTTCTGCATGATAGTTGCTTGGAATTGGTTCCATTAGCATTCTAGGATGTGAATTTGATAATGACACTATCCATATAAGCTTATGAATTATGTGACTATGACCAATAAGCGTCTTTTCTTGGTTATATATGTGTCCTGTGGATCTGTGCCTCCAAACACCAATTGTACAAGGATACGAGGTTTTTGTGGATGGTTGATGGATGTTGAGTGATGATTTTTGTTGAAGTTGTTATAGGTCTATAAAGGTCCTAGGAGCAAGAGTTTGAAGTATCTGTGACGGGGTAAAAAATAGTGTGATGATTTGTGTTGCAGAACTATTGTAGGTCCTAGGACCAAAAGTTTGAAATATCTGTGACGGGGTAAAATTTGAAGTGATGATTTGTGTTGCAGGACTATTTTAGGTGCTCGGACCAAGAGTTTGAATATCTGTGAGGGGGGTAAAATTTCTCTTGTTTAATACTAAAAGTGATCCATCCATTTATGTTGGCAGCATGGTTTAAATCTTGGTATCAATATTGGTATCGGCCAATTGACTTATTATTAATATCATCAATATCGGTCGTCAGTATCGCTAATGTTAACCATATTGGCAATGTCAGGCCTAATATTGGCTGGTATAATAGAGTTAATATTGTATCGAATATCTCAAAACCCTACGATATTGCTGATATATATTGGAATTGGTAGATATTTAAAACCATGGGTGGCATCATATATTTCAAGAATCAAGACTCTTATGCATTATACTGCAAAACTAAATGACACACAGGTAAGTAGGAGCCTATTTATTATTTCCTGCAAGTGTGATGCGATATAAGACAATGATAGTTTTTGAATTTCTGGAAAGTTCTTGAAGTGATGCATGAAGAAGGTGGCACAGATTGAGGAGCATAGTATTGTATCAGGGAGAATAGATATGATAGTATGAATTAGTAAAAGAAACTTGAAAAAAATGGTTTTCTCAGGATAATGATGATATTATTGGTTTGTTAATAGATGATAATTACTGCTATAACTCCAAGCATTATTACATGCTTGGCCGAGCAAGGCAGGTTGTCTCCAATAGAAAATTGACAGTGGAATGAGAACAATCCATCTCTGTACTCTTCAGGATTCAATTGGTTTGCATCTACAGTTTTTTTTTTTGTTTCTATACAAATGGGTGTAGAAATGAATGCAAAAAGAAATAATGTGCAAAGAAAGTGAAATTGCGAAATTTAAACTTAAATAACTTATGACAATGAATATTCTTAAAACCTACTCTGGATTGCACCTACTACTATTTATAAGATAAACTAATTGAAGATAAATAAAAGATAAACCAAATTAGCACAGTATTCAAAAGATCACGGAGTCACGTACCAAATAAGAATTCCACTTGACTAATAGAGTATATCAAAACTACCATCAAGAGAGAATAATATATATTCACAAAATTTCAATCTATAAAAAACATCGAAGAAAATTGCTGATTCATTTGAGTCAATCCTTGATCCAAGAGAATGCCAACTTTGGGAGAGTTTCTCAGTCGTACTTGACTAATTTGGAAATATCAAAATATTCTTTGGAGAACCGAGAACATAGAATGATAGAGTAGTTTCACCCGAGCGAAATAGCTTATCAAAATGATCCTTGATTTCCATCAAAAAAAGGAAATTTATAGATGAATAGAAAAATACTTCTTTTCAGCACTAGAGATAATGACCGATGATCATCGATGAAGAGAGAATGTTAGGAAATAAAATTCATTACCACCAATTGCTTTAGTGTTCTCCTCTAAAAGTTTATCAGGCTTTCTTTCTTTCAAAAGATCAAAGTTTTTCTCTCTTTGTTTTTTCCCAGGTTTGCAATCTGAGAAAGTTTTTACATTTCGATATCTTTTGTTCCCTAGGTCTTGCTCCATATACTCGCAATGTAAGGGATTTCTTTCTCATAAGAACTTCACAAATTAGTCTCCTAAGCTAAGTATTTTAGAAGCTTCTCTTGTAATTCGAGCAAGAAGAATTGCTTGAGCAAGGACAAGTTCCACAAATAGAGGATCGAGGGATTAACCACACTTCCACTAATTCTCGCTTTCCTTTTTCTTGTTTCTATTGTATTTCTGGTAACCCCATGATTTTTTTGGTTAGTAGCTTCAATGACCATTTGAGCATCTCCAGGTATATTGAGAAGGCTAGTTGCCACATAATCATTTTACAGGATGTTCCTGCCAACGTAAGAAAAGGTTTGATCAGCTAAACAAAAAAGATTGTCGAAAATCAAAATCCTCGAAATGAGAAAGGATTTATCATAGCAAGAAAGATTTTAGGAATTCAAAGTCCTCGAAATGTGAGTGGGCCGACAGACCAAAAGGAATTTGCGGAAGTCAGAGTTCGCGAAATGAGAGAAAGGATCATTTACTGTGGCTTGTTCGAAAGATTGAGAATTGATTTTTTGCAAACCAATAAGAAGAAACATGAAGCAAGAATCGATCAACGAAAGGAGTCTCATCCTCTCGCACCTTCTCACTCAGATAGAGAAGAAAAACATCTTCATCCAATTAATTCAGGGAGTATAAAATACTTGACCTGGAGCATTCCATCCTATACTAGCGACTTTTAAGTCTCATGTGCAAGCGATTTTTGAGGCTGCTGTGAGAGAAGAATCGAATGCTTGTATCAACTCAAAATTAGCCAGTTTGCGTTACTCCAAGGAGTGACGATCAGTCATTCTGGTCTTCCTGTTCGATTGGATTCCATGAGAGGTAGCGAGGAGTTTAAGGATTTCATTCGTTTACTCTGATCCCTCATCGAATAGCAATGGAAATTATCTAATGGAACTCTGTGTTTCGCTTGTCCATCTGTTATTTTGCTAGTTTTATATAAAACAAATTTCACACGCTTGTAGTTTTCTGTAGAGTAATTTCATACACTTGGTTTGTGCGCTTGAGGGATGGGGCTAATATTGAAGTGATGCCAGACTGACTCAAGTATCTTTATATATTTGTATGAGGGAATTGGTATTAGGCCCACGAGATTGAGCTGCTTAGTGTTCTAAATATCCCCGATATAATCCCGATATTGTGCCGATATTGCGTTTACGGCACCTAGCCGTAATGATTTGGCACATCCAACCGATATAGCGTTTTTCGTCCAAAATCGCCGATAAATAGGCATGGACCTGATATATCGGCCACAATTTAGGTGATTTTGGACCCGATATAGCGTTTTACACCCAATTTCTAGGTTAGGTATTTGGTAATTCGAGTGAATGTGGCAATGTGGCATTTTTGAAGATTCAACACTTGGATAGTGATTATGGATTCATAGGCTTAATGCAAGTTATCGAGTTAAGTATGTCTTAAACATATAAGTATGATGTTTTATGTAGATTTATATAATTTATGCTTATATTGTCTTATTGAGATGCGCTTTAAGACAAGAAGATATGTATATTATAGTCCGATTTTGACATCCGATTTTTGAAAATATTCCCGACATATCCCTGATATATCCTCATCTCCGATAAATTTTTCCGGCCGATGTAGCCGCTGTGGCTGCCATTTAGAACACTGGAGCTGCTACAAAGCGACATTCGACCGTCGCAGGTCTGTTTAATTGTGTGGGCCGAGGGTGTTGAGCTACTATAAAGCAACGCTTCAACTGTCTCAAGCCTCTTATGAAGGTAAGTCCTTGATTATGTCTTTAGCTCAGGTCTAATGAAATCAGACCTAGTTTAATACTAGTTGACGTTCTCAAATGACTCGGTTGGGTAAGACGTCATCTTTCCTTCCGTCGGGCTGGCCACCTCGTCGAAAAGAGATGGCGCTCTTACTTCGATCGAGCTTTTCGTGACTTCTCGGATAATATACAATGTAGGCTGATAGTGTAACATACCAATAATGAATAATCAAATTCCATTTACCACATAAACCAAAAGCTTAACCGAAATCAGAATATGGAAACTTTCTAAGACTTCCACTGATGACCTGTCCACATAACGTCGATATAAAATTTTCTTGATTTATACATAAGTTCTTTACAAACATGTACACCTTCGTACAAAGTATACTTTTAAGTGATCTTCAAGAGTAATTGCAATATTACATTAAGGTTTATATCGATGACGAAGATCTACACTATTACTTTAGTCTTCTTTCCTCCTGTACTGCCTTAATCTCGTTCATGTTGCCTGCAACATTGAGGCCACACACGGGTGGTGAACAAAATAGCCCAGTAAGAGGTGCCAATAACGCTAGCAATTAAAATAAACATCTCTAATCATAGAGAATGGATCCATATAGTATAGGTGTGTAG
Source organism: Agave tequilana (assembly GCA_038442645.1). Taxonomy (NCBI): domain Eukaryota; kingdom Viridiplantae; phylum Streptophyta; class Magnoliopsida; order Asparagales; family Asparagaceae; genus Agave; species Agave tequilana. Next base: position 21,634 of record JAVJIF010033989.1, read on the forward strand.
TATAATTTACTAGGAGTTGGGGAAATTTTTCCACATTAGTTCAACTTACGAGCAAAAATATTGCTTCCTTAATCCTCAAATCAAATTAGTTAATTTTTATATAACACGGATACCACCAAGACATGATATACTAAAGATCAACTATGAAAATTATAAATGAAAGGTAACACAATACGATTATGTCATCTATCCCCAAGACAGGATAATACCCTACTATATATAACTCGTGACATTAAGCTTTAACTAGTGGCGCTCAACTAGCTGTTCATGAAGGATCAGATGGATAATCAAAAAGCTAACTCAAGTTAGTCAGATAATAACCCCGGATGACAATTATTGATTCCGCTAATGAATTCACGGAGTAAAGTTAGCAGTGGTGTTATGGTATATCCAATTCTAGATAATTATCACATTTTGGTCTGTGCTAGGACTCTTATGAAAACCACTATTTCAAGGATAACTTCATTTTTAAAACTCATACTTAATTGGTGAAGCAACGAGACACTTTTTTCAATTTATAAGTCCCTACCAAAACTTGGCTCTAAACTAATTAAATCATAGCTTTCTTATAAATCTTGTAAAATTTCTATTCCTATTTACATTCTCATGATCCACAGCCTAATAGCAAGTTCTTGTCTCTCTAATGAGCTCACCCATCCATAACCCTCAAGCACCAAATTCCCTAGTGATCTAACAATCACATAAATTTCTAACATAGTTACATATACACATAGACCTCTAATGAGAAATAATCTGATCTCAATGACTCCCAAATAATCAAAGACATCACTTACACAAATGCTATTCAGTCACAAAGCACGAAATCAGTCTACGTTATATTTTTATCTTATCCGCAATTCACATGCCATACATATATCTTAATACATGTTAACTTAGACACGAGCGAGCATAGTCACTAATAACTCTCAATTATAACCTTCAAGACAATGAAAATTTATGAATACATAACATCTATGTTTAAATTCTAACTATTTATCCAGGTTAGAAAAATGACTACACGTATCATATATATATTTATATGACTACACAGTACAGGATTACCCGAGCACTCAATTATATTTTCTTGATAATCTCACCACTAACATCCAATTAGGACGCCCCAAGTTTCATATAAAAATTGACTTCATTATCATTCCAACAATATATTATATGATACATTTACTTCAAATAAACAATTTTAAGTAGACAGAGACTTCACAGTTATGCAGAATTCTGCAACTCAGCATTTCAAACCAATTTGTTCTATTCTAATGATAACTCTTCTTTTAGACATCTGAATAGAATATAAGATGGTTCATTACAAAGAACACTTCGTTTTCTTTCCAACGGTATATGATACAAGAAATAAATCTTAATCATACAAGAATGCTCAGTCTTGTAAGTCCTGCAAAATTGTTAACTGTTAATCACCTCCCAAATTATTATGTTTCCTAAATAAAAGCAAAAGAATGTTAGGAAAAAAGGAAATAATTTAATATTTTGCATACTTAACATGAGCATGACACATAAGGAGTTGTTGTGTCATCCTCTTAACCTCTTCATCCCACCTCCTTAACATATGTGTCATCTCCTAGCTAAATACTATACCACCTCATGCTAATTAACTAATAATGTTTTATATTACTTACTGATTTCTAATCACACTTGATTAAATGAATACTTACACACATATGCACTACATATATATATGTGTGTGTGTACTTTTGTTTATAGACTACTGATGAGTATAATACCATTAAGACACAGTCGACCCGTCAGGCTGAATAAAAAGTCCTGTAGCTTGAATGGGGCACGTTCGTAACATTCGACCAGGGACTAGGTCGAACAAAAGCATGATCTTCCTCAAGAAGGATCTGACAACCATAATCTTTCCCAAGAAGGGAAAATTCCTGATAACCAACTCAGCAATCTTTCAACTAGCTTGATCTACTCCTAACAGACTGACTGCCTTCCTTCGTCTATAAATAGAAGGGGGAGGCTCTTTGATAAAGGGTAAGCTTAGATCCTATATACTCAATTTCACTTTTTTTCGCCTACTGACTTGATTGTCGGAGGGGTGCTAACCTCCCTCTGTGATCGTAGGTGATTGAAGGCTCAGATCTAGCACTGTGCAGATCCGCTTCCCCTCATAAAAGATTCTCATCACTTACCTTGCCATCTTAAGGTAGTAGCTAAATTAGATGTCGAATTAATTCCAGTATAATTATTCTCCACCAATTAATTTAGGCCTTTAGCCTGTATACATATAAAACACATAAATGTGATAGCCCTTGCGTGTACATAACCTTTCTTAATAGAATCCTATTAAAAAAAGAAACAAATACTGAATTACAGAAATTATGTGCAATATTTTCAAATAGCTATATAATTATATTTTATGAACTTTGGGCTATTACAGATAGGGCTTTGATCTTTCCTACCCAATGAGCTATTCTAGTAGAGCAAAGAAACCACATTTTCGAGCACGAAAGTGTTCATTTATTCATCATTAATAATTTTTTGGTGAGAGTGCAAAGAGTTACTGGGGGAAACGACTATTATTTTTGCGAAGCGTGTGTGAAATGGGACATGGAGTAGGAGACTGGACCTGCATACTTGAACTGGTGCAAGGAGTGTTGCAGATTCAATATGCATTTTCAATCTGGGACATGAAGTGTAGAAGATTCAACTGGCATCTCTCGAATTGGGACATGATACATCCTTGTCTCAGATAGATTTCTTCGAGCGAGATTCATGTAAAAAATATATGTACTTAATTCGGTTAGGACTCTTGTCCAAGGAGTGTTATGTGCTTAACCTAGGTGGTTTTGTAGCTCAGGAAGTGTTGTTACATACTAGACCTGAATAGTTCGTTTCACGGAGTGTTATTTACTCGACATGTATGGATAACTCTACTTGCTATGCCAACTTGCAAGGAGTGTAATGGACTTAGAGGATCATGTTGTTTTACAAAGACATTTGACCGTTCTAGGCCTCTTCTTCGCCGCATTGTTCTGGTGGAAGTTGGTGAACAAGGGGGACCGAGTTAGAAACATAACCAATCCGACTCCAACCTCTTCTTCACCACATTATTTTAGGTGGGAATATATATGTTGGAGAGAATTACGAACCATTCTTTTAGTTTGTTAGTTATGTATCGTGGTTTACCGTTTAGATCAAAGCGATTCTCGTGGCAAGTAAGCTCAGCTACTTGGGATAAGGTTTCTTTTCGTGCACCCGTGGTGAGAAAATTCAGTTACTTGGACGCGTTATATTGTATAAAGTAAAAAAGTTATGAGTGCTCAATCATCTAGAATTCCAAGTAAAATTTGATTCCTAAAAGCTGTTCCATCTTTCTAAGAAATAGAAAAGATTGTAAACCTTGATTATTGACGAATCTCATCTAGTTTAAATGAAATCATCCAGGCATAATTGCTTGATTTCAACGAAAGAAATTAATTGATTTTATCAAATAAACAAAATGTACAAGAAAGCATGAAACAAATTCTTTGACAAATTGAATCAAGAGCCTTCCTCCTATTAATAGTAAATAGATTTGAAAAACACGTTCACAGAATACGTCACCAAGAAACAAATTTTATAGAAAAGAATCCGCCCATTGCAAACTGAAATGTCTTTTCTTTGAATATATAAATCATTGAGAAAAAAATCACAAAAATATGAAAATAGAAGGATATATCTCTCCGAAGAGTAACTTCCAAGTATTAATGAAAAACTCTTGTCGATGTGATTACTATCATTATCTCAACAATATGCTTTAAACTTGATGGTAAAAAGAACTGATAATATAAAGAAAATCGCCTCATAGAGGAGCTGATCCATCATTATTCTTTCCTCCTTCATTAAATTATCAAAAGTTCATATAACTTATTCTCCAAAGAATATTGAAATTGCATATGCTTAGGAAATTAAAAAAGCTAGATTGGCCTACCTCCTTTATGATCACAATCAAATTTAGCATACCTCTTTGTGATTGCAATCAAATCTTAGCTTTCGATTCTCCATCGAAGAGAAAATCTTGAATCTCGGGTTTCGACTCTCCACCAAAGATGAAATCCCGAATTTGGAGGACCAATTGTCCGCCAGCTTACTTGTTTTTGATAACTTCATCTTCTTGGATGAATTTGCTTGTTCTTGATTGCTTCTTTTGATCTCCATAGTCATTTTAGCCCCTACCTCTATGAAAGTTGAAATCAAGAACTCTTAATGAAAGAGTAACGCATGTTTTCTTGATATAACTTGAGATAAAAATTTAATCGACATTTTCTTGATAAATACACTTCCGCGCCCTGCATTCGTTAATCGGTGTTCAGTTGTTTTTTCTTTCAAATTCTTCTGATTTTCTCCAATGATAACTGCTTCTTGACTTCCCATTCGCTAATGCCTGGCGATCAACAATGGCTGTAAGAAAACTAGAGATAATTGTAAAGATAGAGATCTAAGATCTCAATGAAAGAACCAATGATGTGTTCTCAATTCCGCGGTTTATCTGTGAAGAGACTTGCAAGATAAACACATAGTTGGGAGCGGATCACTGGAGGCGGATCGCTCTGGGGATCCCCCTTTGACGCTCAAGTTAGCATCCAATGTTAGAGAAGAAAGAAATATAACTAAGACTAATGAAAAGAAGATACCTATAGTGAAGGTTTGGACCCATATAAAAAGAGATACCATGGAGGACATTAGAGAGACCTCGCCACATCATCATTACTGGCCAGGCCCTCTAAGAGTTTCTGTAGGATTTCATCGAGTAGTTAAGATAGAAGACTAGCTCTATTTGATAGATTCTTTTCTTAGCTTTGATACGAGTCCAAGACCATAGAAAACAACCATCATATGAGGAAAATATCACGTAAATAAGTCAAAAGCTGCGGTTTTTCAGTTTGTCTATATCTTTCCTGAGTTTATAGGGGGGTTGAATCCTACTTCAAGTAGTACTCTGAGTCCTAGTTTGGTAGGATGCTCCGATACTCTTAGAACTGTGAATCTAAATGTGAAAATACTTGTTAGAAGGTTTATAATGCTCGATTGTCTATGCTCCAATAGCCGGATGCTTGTTGTTGAACATATCATCTATGCTTCATGATATTAACCCTGCAATCTGGCTGTATCGGGGCCGATATTGCCAAAATGACTAATACTATCGACATTTATGATATTGATACTCAAAACTATTGACCGATGCTGATATCGATATTGAGATTTTAAACCATGTGTTAAGTGAGTAATGTGAATTCGATTTTAAGTGGAGTTAGTTTAAATGACCATATTGTCAATAATATAGGAAATTATTGAGATTGAACGGACTTGGGTTAGTGAGTAGACTCTTGGATTGTCTAGAGGTGAGTACACTTCTTTTTCTAGTTTATTTGAAAAAGTCAATTTACACAAAAGGAAATATTCTGGAAGTATGTTACCATATGGTATCGTTTCATGATTTTAATTATGAAAGTGGTAGATCAGATATGATATGTGTTATACTCATGGTTTGAAATCTCAATATTGGTATTGGCCGATGATTTTGGTATGGGATCAGCCGTGTCGGCCATTTCAACTTAGTTATATCGTGTCACAGCCAATTCCAAGCTTTATTAAAGAGAAACTTACAAAGCTTCCTACACGAATGGCTTGTTCCTTCATCAACCTTATTGTACATAATTAAATCCACGAAATGTTATATTTTACTTTTATCTCATGATAATCCTTTACAATTTGAGGAATAGTTTATCTTCTTTTGTGCAGGTTTTGTATTGTAGTTTGGCATTTAAAATTGGGGATTTAACTGTCACGTTCTTTTCATTGTTTTTGACATTGCAAAATCATAAAGCTATGGCTGCTGTACAAGAGTTTGTGGAGCTATTCATCCACTGATGATGAATAAAAAAGCTTCACTGTAGTCCGTACTTATGCAGTCTTATTGTGTTGCATGTTGTAATATTCATCATCCACTAATGATGAGTGAAGAAGTAAAGAACCTTGAGAATGTACTGTTTTCTGTATTATGCAGTTCTTATTCTGTTGCATTTGTTTGTCTTTTTTGTCGGTACAAAATAATATTTGTCCTTGTCAAAACAGAAGAGAAAATAAAGCTTCATTATCTTGATTTTCTTTTTACTATCTAAATTTTATATTTATCCTTTTTCTTATTTATTTTATGTCTTTTTGTAGTGGTTCAAAGATCTTCTCCATGTTTATCAGTTTCCTTATAAGCAAAGACCCCAATGATGGAACAGAGCTAGCTTTGCTCAGCGAGTTGAAATCATTTGATGATTATATTAAAGAAAATGTAAGTTCCAACTTTTTCTTCTTTAAACTCTTACTGCTGAAAGAGGAATTTCATGCTACATACATCCCATATATATATATATATTTTCTTGGCTTGTCTGGTGTGTATTAGCAGTAGTGCTAGAATCATCTGTTTTTTGTTGGGCTATTCATCTGCTTATGATATTATTATTTTATTTCTGTTTGTATCTTGCACTCAAATTACAGTTTTCTGAAACATTATATGGAGATTTGATGGAGCTATTAATCCACCTTTATGACTTGGTTCCATTGCCTTGATACGGGTTTTCCATGTCATAACGGTTTCCTATGCATATATAGTATTTAATACTTGAACTCAACGTATATGATGACGCCAAGTGTGAATTAAGACTTCAGTCTATAATTCAATTACTCTTAATCTAATAAAAGACGGAATGACAGACCCAGTAAGTTTCCTCTATGCAAGATAATCTCTATCAAATTTTCAAATGATAAAGAATATGAAAGGGTTAAACAACTATACTGAGGATGGGGAATGATAGAATACGAGAATCATCATAGGAAGTAACGATTCCCAAGATAACCCACTGCGACTATGTATCAAGAAACTTTGCTTATGGGCATGCTGACAGTTTTTTCTTGGAAGGGGACTTTAAGAAAAAAGGGGAAAGCATTGTTGCTCTGGCCTTTGGATCCTCCTTTTGCACAAGAAAGACCTTTTGAGTGGACCCTCTTTCAGACAACTAGGTTAAAAGGCTTTCATCCATGGATGGGCTCAAAACTAGAGGCATGGCCAACTTTTGTTCAGTGTTCTCTTGAGATGTGTGCTGATATGGATTACTCGAAGGTAGGAATTTAGAAGTTCTAAGTTGAAAGGTATTGGAAATACCGGTTAACTGTGATTAGCTACTTTCGAAATGTGGACTCCGTTGTTTGTCTGGTTGCGTGAAGTGGAATTATGACCATAAAAAAGATCTTGGGTTGAGGATGAGAGAAATTATAGGACACAGGATGAAGAGAAGGAACATGAACTGGAGGTACTTGACATGAATTCAAACATGCTACCATCAGTGTTCTTTACGGATGATGTGTCAATCTTAGATAGCTATTGACACTGATAGTGATACTGATCTAAACACTATTATTTCCGTTGCTTTCTGTGAAGATCTGGATATTTCAGGAAGATTGCTAGAATCTTGGAAGAATTAAATGCTTGTTTGTTCCCATTGCTACATATACTTGATTTATTATGTTCACATTTCAAATTGTGTGAACATGGTAGTTAATGACAAAATGATTTATATTTTGTGGACAATTAAAGTTTGTTAGCTTCTTTTAGAAAGACACGTATGGTTCAGATTTCCTAGAGATAGAGTGTTAACCAAATAGTAGTAGCTATTAGGCTTGCCCTTTCGGTCGGTTTGTGTTACCTATATTTGACCAACACGAATGCCACCACGATTAATAATTGGATCAAGATCCTTGACCCTAACCCGATTAACCCGATTATCAGATGAGTGGAGTTTCAGTCAAGCATGGTTAATTCAATTTTTTGAGAGGAAAACATTTTGTGAGTCATTGAAACTTATGCAACTCAACAAATTTTAGCTAATCCCCTAGCCAGTCTACCCATACCTCTTTTGCACCATTCTACCCATACCTCTTTTGCACCAAGAAAATAACATTAATTATACTTATTTTCCATATATATGGGTTTTGTTTAAAAACAAATTTTGAAGAGCATGGGATTTGAAACCAAAGACAATTAACTTGGCAAAAACACGGACCATAAATAGGCTACTTGATTCCATGCACGTATGGGTAATACATTAAATATATATTAGAATAACTGATTTCTTGAATTAAATAAAAAACTAGTTAGTCGGGTCAAGACTGTTGACCATAAACCAACCTACTATCAAACGGGATAGACAAGTTTACGTGATTATGACCTATACCTGCTTATGCCTGATCAATAAATGATAATTTCGTGCTGGGTGCGGGTAAACCCATCGGACCGGTCAAGATTCCCACCCATGGTAGATATATCCTTGATCTGAATCGTATGAATGGTTCATACCTTTCATTTGGATACATGAATAATTATGACTTTAATATGAGCTTTGACATACTATGAATGTTTGCCATATTACTAATGTATTGTGGAAAGTAATCTTATTGTGAGAGGAACTAGGAAGAAAATAATCCATGGTAAATAGTGTCAAGTGAAAGGTAGTGAGCATGATCTACTTGAAAACTTGGTGGATAGATGACAATGAAGAGGCACTCCTCTTGAGAATTGTGTCAAGAAAGTCTGAATGGACCTATAGCATAGCAAAAAACCAAGATAAAATTCATAGGAAGGACCAAAGATCTTAGGGAGGATACTGATAAATATTTTAGAATTAGCTAGTAGTCTTAAAGGACATTGAGACACTTTTAGCTGTAAGTATTGTCTACTTTGTTATGCAAATCGTAATGTGAAACGAAAGAGGGGATTTAAGGATTTTGGGAAAAGATGAGAGATGAAAGAAAACAATGGTTTACCTAAGAGATAAATGAAAAGACCTTCCCACCTTTCCATACCTCACGTCGTTTCATGCTGCACGCTCATCAAGCTTGATCTCATGTCGCTTCACACCGCACGTTCGATCTTTACTTCACAGTTAAGGTTTCACACCCTGTCATGGGAGGTACGCTACTCAAGGGAAAAAAAATCCTAAAACAATTTTTTTCAAAATTCTAGTCCACCTTTATTAAAAGCAATGTCTTTAAATAAACTTACAATTTATTCAGTTTTCTCTCACAGTCGATGTGGAATTAAAATAAAAGTCCACTTTTATTGAAAACAATGTCTTTAAATAGGCTTACAATTTATTCAGTTTCCTTTTACAGTCGATGTGGGATTAAAATAAAACATAAGAATAAAACAAACACAAGACTACTAAATAAAAGAAAATACGGACTCAGACTCAAAACAAAAGGAAACTGACTCGATGTCCCTATCAAATAATCTATCTTGTTCACAACTTTTATAGAGCATAATTTCATTTATTTTATGCCAAAATAATATTGTCGTTGAATCTATCTTAAGCTCCCACTTCATATTTGTACAAATTACCTAGGTGAATCATACATTTTTAATGGTTTGTCATTGGTTATTGTCTTATTGATGTGTATTATTATGTATTCCATATATTTTCTATCTCATTTTCACTTTAGTTACTATTATTTAACCTAGTTGATGTTTGTAACAAAGTAAAGTTTGATCTACTTTGATGAATTTTTAGCAGTGTGAATTCGAAGAATTGCCATAGCGCTTCCCCTTCTCTCTCCAACCCTCCAAACCAACCACCTACCAACACCCCCCTCTCCACACCCCACCCATCCCAGAATAAAAGGAAAAAAGTGAAATAATTCTAAACTCTGTGGTTTTATTATCTAGTTGAACTGTGGATGGGAACAATTGGAGAATATGCTTGACAAGAATAAAAAACTTGACTAAAACTGAAAAGATATTAGTGGACATAAATAAAAAGATACAAATCGTGCACTATAAATTATTATGCTTGCTTTATGCACGTAAGGCCACAACTCACTAGTTTAAACTTTTTAAGTGGTTTTATAACATAGTATTAGAGCCATGGCAACGACCATGTAGGGTTAAGCGTAGATTGCCACAATAGTGCATACAAATTAGCAGCTTTATGATGTATTGACGTGGTAGCTATTGGTGCTACAGTGGCTTCTAGATGGTGTCAAGTATGTGCCATGTATACTTATAATGGTAACTCCAAAAAGGTCATTGATGAGGGCATCACGCCATTGAGAGGACTGTTCGATTAAGTCTATTGCAGATCCAGAAAACGGCGTGCTTCAGTTCTTTTGTTTTAGCTCTTTATTTTATTTTAGTTTAGTTGCTTAGTTGGTGTCTCTTTATGTGGGCATTTAGTGCATCAGTTATTTTCTAAAAATATCTTTTTGTAAACCCTATAAAAAATCCTCAAGACCTCGTTGAAATTATTAAATGATTAAAATTCTTATAAATTTCGGTTAAATTTTTTGAGTTTTTTTACTCTTGAGTTTTGGATGTGAAGCCCGTGCAAGGGTAAAGGTAAGATGGAATTAAACTTGATTAGTTATGATCAAATTGAAAGGAGCTTAATGAGTGTTCAACTTGTTATACACTAATGGCTCGAGAAGCTGAGCCAGAGGCCGAGGTGTAGATTCCAGGGCACATTAAACCAACTTTGGAAGAATTTTTCGAAGTCTTCTCAAAAGATTTACCAGATGAGTTGCCTCCAATGCGAGACATTCAACATGCCATTGACTTAGTCCCAAGAGCAACTTTGTCGAACCTGCCCCACTACAGAATGAACCCTTCCGAGCATGCAGAGTTACAACTATAGGTAGAAGAGTTACTTGACAAGGGATTCATCAAAGAAAATTTGAGCCCGTGTGCAGTTCCTGCACTTTTGACGCTAAAGAAGATGACACATGACGTATGTGTGTGGATAACCGCGCAAGCAACAAAATAACTGTCAAGTATCGTTTTCCTATTCCCCGTCTTATGATATGCTGGATTTAATGTTAGGTGCTACAATTTTCTCCAAGATTGATCTTAAGAGTGGATGCCATCAAATTAGAATTCGGCTAGGGGATGAATGAAAAACTGCCTTTAAGACCAAGGATGGGTTGTATGAATTGTTGGTTAAGCCCTTTGTACTGTCCAATATTCCTAGCACCTTAATGAGAGTGATGACTCAATTATTTTAGTTATTTTTTGGTAAATTCGAAGTGGTGCACTTTGATGATATACTGATATATGGCCGACCTCTGGAGCAACATATGGACCATCTGAGGCAAGTCCTTCATACACTCCAGGTTGAGAAGTTTTATGCAAACCCAAAGATGCGTGCTTTCTGTACTGACAAGGTTATCTTAGGATTTGTGGTTTTATTCGAGGGAGTTACTGCAGACCCTGAGAAGGTGAAAGCAATCACCGAGCGGTCTCAACCTTGAACGATTAGGAAAGTTAGGAGTTTTAACAGGTTAGTCACTTTCCACTGTCAGTTCATAAAGAACTTTAGCGCTAATATGACAACTATAACCGACTGTTTGAAGAGTGAGAAATTTTAGTAGACTTCTGCCGCCACCAAGGCTTTCAAAGAAGTGAAGAGGTTGATGACAGAAGCCCTTGTTATGCGTCTCTTAAATTTTTTTAAGGTGTTTGAAGTAACATGTGACACATCAGGGTTAGCGATAAGAGAATCACACCGTTGCCTATTTCAGTGAGAAGTTAAACGAAGCCCAACAATAATAATCTACGTATGACAAGAAATTTTATGCGGTTGTACCGGCTATATGCTACTGGAGACATTATTTGCTACCACAGAAGTTTGTGTTGTATTCGGATAATGAGGCACTGAAATACTTCAACTCCCAAAAAAGGCTAAATGTCAGACACGAGTGGAATTCCTCCAGGACTACACATTTGTCCTCAGACATAATGCGGGAGTTGAGAACAAGGTCACTGATGTGCTCAGCCGACGTAATGATTTTGGCAGTTATGAACGCAGAAGTGATTAGGTGTTAGGGATTGAGCGATGAGTATGAATCATATCCCGACTTTGGAGAAATATGTCACGTTACGAGACAGTTCTGTTTAAGAAATGAGCGGATTTCTATTACAAGACGGATATCTATTCATGTTTAGTAAGATGTATTCTCTGTACGTCTCTTAGGATTTTCTCTCTTGGGAAATGCATGCTGGAGGTCTGGCAGGACACTACGGTCAGAACAAGACGATTGACGCTGTTGAGCACTGATTCTACTGGCCAAGCTTGAAGAGGAATGTCGCTAAGATCATTGGCCAGTGTTGCACGTGTCAACTGGCTAAACAACAAAAAACATATTGCTAGACTTACACTCTTCTCCCTATGCCCAGTTGCCCCTGACAAGATGCGAGCTTAGATTTTTACACTAAGATTACCAAAAATGCAGAAAAAACATGACAATATCCTAGTAGTGGTTGACACATTCTCCAAAATGGCTCGCTTCATTCCAAGTTCTAAAACCTCAGATTCATCCTAGGTAGCTATTCTTTTATTTGATCATTTCGTCAAATTGCATGGGTTGCCCAAAATTATGATGACTGATAGGGACGTTAAGTTTGTTAGCTATTTATGACAAACACTGTGGCACAAGATGGGATTTCAACAACCTTTCTTCCATAAACTGATGCGTAAACCGAGGTAGTCAAAGAACCTTAGAAAATCTCCTTAGGTGTCTTGTTGGAAAAAAATTGAAAACATGGGCTCTAATTTTGCCTATAACCGAATTTGCATACAATAGTTCTGTCAATAAGACTATAAGTCTTAATCTATTTGAGATAGTAACTGGCTTTAAATCTAGGCAGCCAATTGATTTATTTCTCATGACTCATCATCATTTTAGGGTATCTGACTGTATCGCCATTCACATCTCATATACGTACATTACATGAGGAGATCAGAGAAAAATAATACTAATTATAAAGTTTTTACTGACTTACATCGTAGATTAAGGAATTTAATGTCGGTGATTATGTGATGGTCCGCCTGAGAGCCGAATGGTTTCCTCCGAGAACTATGAAGAAATTGTACGCGCGAAGTGCATGACCATTCTGAATTCTCAAGAAGATCAATTCAAATGCTTATATGGTGGGCAGTTGCACTTTTATGTTGAGAATTTAGTTCTATATAGAGGTACTTTTGATACCTCTTTTGATCCATTCGTGGATGAGCCTACCCATGAGTCGGCCATGACTCTTTTTGAGAGCCCCCATTACCTCTACTTCTTTCAAACTTACCCTATGCAGTAGAAAATATAGATTTTATTTTGTATGATCAGATTTTCTACTAGAGATGGAGGAACGCGACGCTATCTTATTAAGTGAAAAGAAAGACCTGAATCAGAAAATTCTTGGATTACTAAGTACAATTTTCGACAGCTCGACTCTAACCTACTGGAGCATTACCATAGCTGCCAGCAGCTTTCCACCACGACGGGGTAGAGTTTTTTTCACCCGGGAGAAATGATGAGGACATCACACCACTGAGAGGACGGATCAATCGAGCTATTGCAGATCCACAAAATGGCGTGTTACAGTTTTTTGGTTTTAGCTCTTTATTTTATTTTAGTTTAGTTGCTTAGTAGGTGTCTCTTTATGCGAGTGTATACTACCACATCGGTTATTTTCTAGAATTATCTTTTTGTAAAACCTATAAAAAGCCCCAAGACTTCTCTTTGATAATTATTGAATAATTAAAATTTTCACAAATTTTAAGTTCAATTCTTGACTTTTCTTTATTCTTGAGTTTTGGGTGTGAAGTCCGTACAAGGGGTGGAACCCAAAATTCTATCCATTTTTTAAAATCCAAATTTTAAACCCTAAATTTCCTGTTGGAGGGTGATTGCCATCCAAGCTTTACATCACTCATCCTAAAATTTAGGCCTGTGTGGAGTCTATTTACAAGATAATATTAAAAGGTTTCACATATAAAGTGGAGAGCATGGTTAAACTCGTCACATTTGATAAGTTGAAGTGAGCACACAATTAAGAAACATATCTTGGTATTTGGTTATGATAGGTCGATTTTAAATTGTTTGGAACATTGGGAATGAGCTAAGGTGGAGATTTGTTGAGTTTATGATTTGAAATCTCACATTGGAAATAGAGTGGGACCATGAGTGCTTAATACGTGATTGGGATAAAATTTTTATGGGATTAACCTTTTGGTCTAAAAGTGATCTTGGTTTATTATTGATGTCTCTCGGTTCAAACTCTTCTAGTTGTAACGATTTGATATTATTGCACAGATTCCAATATGTCCGAGGTTCAAACCTCAATCACTAATAATTTAAAAATATGTTTGTTTGACAAAATTAATTTTGCCTTTCCAAGCTAGTCATGCATTTATAGAAATAAAATATTAAGCAATTATGGTCATGGCTTTCCAATCTAGTCATGTGGCCAAAAAGCCCACATGAAATAGGTGTGTTGAGTGTAATTATTTTTCTTTTTAATATATTTTTGGTATACATTGTTAGAACACAACTCATCAATTTCAGTTTTTAGGTAAATTAGGTTATTATACCATCATAGAAATAAAAATAAATGAAGAATATTAAGCAAGCGAGAGCAACTCAAACGAGAATGAAGAAATGAAGTAGAAAAGAAAATAATACAAAAAGACTAATCAACTTTGAATGGTCAATTACATAATTTCATATAAATCATCATAATAAAGAAGTATAGTGATGAGAGATAAAGAAGTGGATGTTCTCATATGCAAGGCTCTGAAAACGACCAAATTTGTGAACTCCACTTTTGTATTTGAGAATTATCACAAATTCAAGGAAAGCAATCTAAAATTTTTTTTTTCCTTTTTTCCCTTCTTTCTTCTTTCCTCCCCTCACCTACCCCCCTAAAAAGATTAGTGATTATGTTCTCGGGGTTTATCACAATATTAACTCAAAAATACCAAACTGTTCATCTCTTAATTTAATGGTTTCGGGACAAATTGTTTTTGATTTCCATTTTACTCTGGTTTAGATGCTCTTCTCAAATGTCCTTTTGCTTAATGTCCTACTCTTATATTTTGGAGTGACTAGAGATGTTTTATATCAAGGAGAACAACAAGAAAATTAAGAAAATCAAGTTTCAAAGTTTGCAAAGAGTGGTCCGTTCAAAAGTTTTTCTGAGCTTTTATTCTCATTTTCTCAGTTTCTCTTACACATTTCTTGAGCCATTAATTTCTACTCTAAGCTATAGGAAAGTATAAAAAAGTGTTTGTGATCTTGTATGGATCACCGTTGTAATCCTTTATTCTTTGTGAGTTCCTACTGGAAAGAGGGTAGTAAGTGAAGTTGCGGCATCGAATCTTGCGAGATCGTGTTGTGATTGTAATCAAGGTTAATTATAGTGAAAATTTTCATTGCGGTGAAGGTGGGGACGTAGATCAACTCGCTCGAATCTCGATAACAACTTCTTATGTTTGCGATTGACTATTTCATTTGATCTCTCTAACTCTCCTCTTTATTATTCTTGCATTATAATACTTGTTTGTTTATTATTATTGCAAAATTATTTGTTTAGAACTCACAATGCCTCAAGAAAGCAATTACGCATCTCAACTTTTATTTTAAAAAGAATCACGAGAAGTTCAGAGCCCATCATTCGTATACGACTTCATTCTTGATTATTGAGTTGGATAAATTTTATTAGCTTATAATTGTTTTAATTTTCGCATATTTATTAGCCATCACCTATTCACCCCTATCTAGGCGAATTTCACATACTAATATTAACAATCGAAAGCATCCTACTTCAATTAGTATTCTTTCTCGAGCAACACTAATACTATCCCTTCGACGAGAACCTATAATCTCTCGATCTAGTAGATTTACAAGCTAAAGTATGCATTAAGTTCGATGGTCTTTCTCTTATGATTATACAACCTATGTATCTCCTCTCGGTCTCAACGTGCGAAGATATGGTTTCCATTTCTATGAAGCGTTGCTAGATTATCTCCTCTCGGTCTCAAATCTAGCCATCAATATTGTTAGAATAGTTGTTGGGCTATTGGTTATTGAGCTATTGGGCTTTTACCCAATAGATCCATACCTGTCACTTTTATTATATATATGTATTGTCTCTCTTTTATAATCGATAAATTCTTTTTAGGGTTCTCTATTTCTCTACATGGTATCAGACTAAGGGAAATCCTAACTCTAAAATCCTTTCCTTTCCTCTCCTAACCACCTTCCTCAAGACTCCAAGGATTCCCGCCCCACCTCCAAAAAGTGCCGCAACATCAAAGAGTGCCGCAACATCTTTGCAACTTCTCCAAGGAGTGCCGCTCATCTCCAACATCTCCAAGGATTGCCACCCCACCTCCAATAGTGCCGCAACATTTCCAACATCTTCGAGAAGTGCCACAACTTATCTAAAAATCTGATTTTTACTTTTGATCTGGTCTTCTTGATGATTTACAAGGCTTCTTTGGTGAGATTTGCCTTATCTACTGCTTATAAATCAGATTTTTATATCTGATCTGGCTATTTTGATGCTGCTCTACAAGCCCTATTTGGTGAGATCTGATTGTATACTACTCAAAAATCAGATTTTTACTTCTGATCTGGCTTCTTTGATGCTCTATGAGACTTCTCTAGTGAGATATGCTCTATTTACTGCTCAAAATTAGTTTTTTACATCTGATCTGGCTATTTTGATGCTTTACAAGCCCTATCTGGTGAGATCTTATCTGTTTACTACTCAAAAATCAGATTTTTTTACATCTAATTTGGCTTCTTTGATGCTCTACGAGACTTCTCTGGTGAGATCTGCTCTGTTTACTGCTCAAAAATCAGATTTTTTACATCTGATCTGGCTATTTAAGGCT
This sequence comes from Agave tequilana, assembly GCA_038442645.1. Taxonomy (NCBI): domain Eukaryota; kingdom Viridiplantae; phylum Streptophyta; class Magnoliopsida; order Asparagales; family Asparagaceae; genus Agave; species Agave tequilana. Next base: position 38,367 of record JAVJIF010033989.1, read on the forward strand.
ATCTATGCTACTATCTGGTAACTAAGTTACTTGTTTCTCTTCATTACTGATTTTTTACTGCTACTGGCTATTTTTCTGATGATTTTATAACTGGCTGCGATGTCGGTTGTCTCAAGTACCTCATCCTCTCTTATTTCTCCATCTTGGCTCTCTGATGAACTGCTCATGTTCTCTCGGATACTGCCTCTGCACCTTCTGGTGCTCATATTATTCAGATATCACAGGACGAGTATGACAAGTTACGTCAGCTCGAGTTCTATCAGACAGGTTATTCATCAACTCATTCATCCTCTTTAGGTATGAATGCTTTTATTGCCTCTCCTTACAGACCTTGGATATTAGATTCAGGAGACTCATCTTACTTGACATGTATTAAGGACAAATTCACCTCTTCACATCTTTTCACAAAAATTTCTTCTGTTAACATTGCTGATGGTACACAATCTCCTATCCTTGGTGGAATAGGCTACGCCATCCTTAAACCTTATATGTTCCAAAATTTCTTGTAAGCTTGCTATCCATTAGCCAGTTTACCAAACAATATAACTGCAGTGTAACCTTTTTTTCTTCTTACCGTGCCTTTTAGGACCTGACAACTGGGAGGAGGATTGGTTCAAGTCATGAGAAAAGAGGCATGTACTATTTGGATGACAGAGTATCCCCTTCTGGCTTAGTTGCAGGTCAGCTTGATCCTATTCTACTCCGGCACTGGCGTTTGTGTCACCCTCATTGCAGAAGCTTCAGTTGGTAATTTTAGTTAAGTCTTTTTTCTCTACACTTGGTTGTGCGTCTTGTAATGCGGGCAAGCATCATCGTGTCTCTTTTCCGAGTCGAGTCAATAAGCATAGTAGTTCTGTATTTTGAGTTAGTTCATTCTGATGTCTAGGGTCCTAATCGTGTGCCTTCATCAAAGATTTTAGATATTTTCTCATCTTTGTTGATGATTTCTCGTGTGACGTGGCTGTATTTGCTAAAAGAGAAGTCTGAAGTTTCTGGTGTCATCGAACTTTTTCATAATGAAATAAAAACTCAATTTTCTACCTCTATCTGTGTGCTTCGTACTGACAATGGCCTAAAATATATGAAAAATGATGTGTCTCTTTTTTGTTCTAAGAATGAGGTTATTCATCAAACCTTCTACTCTCATACGTCCAAGCAGAATGGTGTTGCGGAACGCAAACACATACACATCCTAAATGTTGCTCAAACCATGATGATTTATATGCATGTTTTGAAGTATTTGTGGGATGATGCACTGTTAAGCGCATGTCATTTGATTAATAGGATGCCCTCCTCAGTTCTTCATGGTAAAAATCTCTTTTCATGTCTATATCCTGACAAAATATCTCCTCAGTTCCTCCGCATGTTTTTGGTTGTGCATGTTTTGTGCAGGATTTGCCTCCAGGTCTGTAAAAATTGTCTCCTAGGTCTAAAAAATGTGTCTTTGATGGGTATTCTCGAACTCAAAAAGGATATCGGTGCTATAATCCATCAACTAGAAAGTATTTTGTGTCAGTTGATGTCACATTTTCTGAATCAGTTCTATACTTTTCTCTACAAGGTCCAGTTATTGCATCGGAATCTATTTCTCTTTCACCGTCTGTTCCTTTGCCTGCACATGCTGTTGTCCATGATGTCTCTTCGCTAGTGTCATTAAAAGATACTAGAACGCTACCTGCACCAAAGCCACCACGAGAAAAAGATTTCAGACATGTTTACACTCATCGACAAAAAGTTCCTGCCTCTGAACCGGTTCCGGCCGCCTCTTCTTCAGTAAAGGTCTACATCCTCGACCGTCAGTACCTTCCTCTGATTTTGTTATTCTTATTGCCCTCTGCAAAGGTAAACGGTCTTGCACTGATCATCCTATCTCTCATTTTGTTTCATATGATCGTCTTACTTCCTCTTTTCGTCAGTTTGCCCTGTTTTTGTCCTCTGTATCTTTACCCAGGTCGTATGAGGAGGCTATATTGATACCTGCCTGGAAGCAGGTTATGGATGAGGAGATGGATGCTCTTATTTCTCGAGAAACTTGGGAGTTAATTTTTTCACCCAAAGATGCTGCTATTGTGGGTTATCAATGGGTCTATACCTTGAAGTATCACCCTGATGGTTCAGTGGATAGGTATAAGGCCAGACTTATTGCCAAAGGAGATACTCAGACCTATAACGTGGACTACTTTTAGACTTTTTCACCAGTTACTCGGCTGAACTCCATTCGAATTCTATTTTCTGTTGCTGTTAATATGGAGGTGGCCCTTATTTCAATTAGATGTCAAGAATGCTTTTTTTATGGGGACTTAAAGGAGCAAGTTTATATGGAGCAACCTCCAGGATATATTGCAGGAGAGAATACTGTCTGTAGACTTAGGAAGGTGATCTATGGACTCAAACAAAGTTCAAGGGCTTGGTTTAAGAAGTTCAACATGGTTATCTCTGGTATTGAATTTGCTCGTCATTCAGATCACTCAGTGTTTGTTCGTCGTACTAAGTCTAGCTCAGTGATACTGGCTGTGTATGTTGATAACATTTTGCTAAGTGGGAGTGACTCTGTGGCCTTAGCAGAAACAAAGGAGTATCTCAAACGACATTTTGTGACGAAGGATATGTGAAAATTAAGATATTTTTTTGGGATTGAAGTTGCTTATCAAAAGTATGGTTTACTTCCATCTCAGAGAAAGTATAAACTCGATCTTCTTGAGGAAACTGACATGTTGGGGTGTAAACTTGCTAGCACTTTAATGGAAGCAAATGTGAATGGTGTGATAATAGTCATCTACTCGATGACCCAAGACAGTTTAGGAGATTAATTGAGAAGTTGATCTACTTGACAATTACTAGGCCTGATATAACCTTTACAGTTTGAGTACTAAGTAGGTTTATGCATTAGCTTAAAGAGGTTCACTGGACAGCGGCTATGAGGCATCTTATATCAAAAGCTCTCCTGTAAAAGGTTTATCGTACAAGAAACATAGACATGTTCATATTATTGGCTATTCTGACTCAGGATATGTTGGTGGCTATTGCACATTCGTTGGAGGAAATCTGGTGTCATGGAGGAGTAAGAAACAAGATGTTTCTAAATCCAGTGCAGAGACTGAGTATAGAGTCATGTCACATACTACTTGTGAAATGATGTGGCTGAAAAATCTGTTATTGAAGTTCGGTTTTCGTCATCTTGGCCCTATATCTATGTTTTGTGATAATCAGTTTGTTATCTATATCGCACAAAATCAGGAGTTCCATGAGAACACTAAGCATATAGAGGTTGATTGTTATCTGGTCAGAGATGCATGGACCAAAAAAGTGGTTTCTCTCTCGTTTACTCCATCTTCAAAGCAGTTGACAGATCTGTTTACCAAAGCAGCTTCTTCAAAGGTGTTTTCTGCCTTATGTAGCAAGCTGAACATGGTTGACATTTATGCTCCAGCTTAAGGGGGAGTGTTAAAATAGTTGTTGGACTATTGGTTATTGAGCTATTAGGGTTCTACCCAATAAACCCATACCCATCACTTTTATTATATGATTGTCTCTCCTTTATTATCAATCAATTCCTTTTTAGGGTTTTTTATCTCTATAAATATAAGTGTGCGCATCAATTAATAGCATAAACGAAATAAAAGTTATCATGCATAGAATTTAACATAAAGAATGGAGTAGTAACATAGAACTAACACAAAACAACAAGATTAAATTTTCATATAAATTGCCACATCAATGTCTTAGTTATGGAGATTTAGTTCATGATAAAGAAATTGCAAAGTAAAATAATAAATATGATTTTAATCTTCATATAGTAAATAAAAAGAGAAAGGAAAAGGATAACACTAATTTAGGGATCATGTCTAATCCTTAGTTGTCGCTTCTCTTCTGATCTTCTTTCACCAAAATTTCTTTTTCAAAAATCAGAATTTGATATAAGAAAGAGTACTTGTAAGAGAGAAACTAAAACCTAAATTGTAAAGCTTATTTCTATGATTTGATAATACAATTATGAGGGATTGCAACCTTTTATATCGACCTCAGAGCTATATTCTAATCGGGAATATAATAGGACTTCTAATCCACCTTTAACTCGCAATAGCAATTGGATTCTGAATTGGACTGCAGCCACCTGGCGTTAATTGCTGAAAATTGACAGTCAAACGATTGAACTGGATAAAGTTATCAATATAAGAATTGTAGCCCTTTCAATCATCTTTTTGTAGCATCTTGAATCATCTAATTTGGACTTCTGTAGTGAAAGTTATTATCAAAATACTGACTCGTGTCCAGATTGAATCCAAATCTGAATCTGATCTGGTCTCTATTTTGAACAGTACTCGGCTGCGTAGCCAATCAGGTTAGCTAGCTAGCCGACTTCTGGCTAAGTTGACTTTCAAATTTTTGTCACTTCTTCTCTGATACTTGGAGTCTTTGTTGTCAGTGTTGTTTTGGCTATGGGTCTTCTGATCTGTAGTAAATCTGATTGCAATCTCTTCTTCTATCGGTTTTTGGTATTTCACTTTCTTTTCTTCAATATGCACTCTTTACCTAATTTCTATATAAATATAAGAAAACATACTGTAGAGTAATAGAAACTCTAAAAAGGATGATTTTATTCATAGAAGATATATATATATATATATATATATATATATATATATATATATATATATATATATATATATATATAAGCCAAGGTATAATGAGGATATATGCGTAACAACTAAATAACCCAATAACCCAATACTAATAACCTAACTTAACACTCCCCTCAAGCTGAAGCATAGACATCTATCACATCTTGTTACATAGAGTAGATAACACTTGAGGTGAGGCAGTTTTGTTAAGGAGATCAGTCAACTGCTTTGAAGATAGTGTGAATTGAAAAGTAACCACCTTTTTGGTCCAAACATCTTTGACAAAGTGACAGTCAATCTAATGTGTTTGGGCCTTTCATGAAATACATGATTCTAGGCAATATAGATGGCAGATTGATGATCACAATGCATAGGCATGAGCCCAGGCTGTCTGAAATTAAGTTCCGTTAGTAGATTTTTTAACGATACTGTCACACTTCGTTCCCTGAATACGTACTTAGATATGTATTTAGATTTTTCGATCATATTTTTTTTATTTATTTTCAGTATTTATTTTTGTTTTATGATTATTTATGTGATTGTTTTGTATTGGATCTAAATTTGTGAACTCGGAGTCAGCCTTAATCTGAACCGGGGACACGATCCTAGTGTATTGCTCGATTTGGTCTTTCCGGTAGTCAGATTTGACCGGTTTAGTTTCAAACATCGTTTTCCAATATTTAGATTTTTCATGATTTTCGGAATTGTTTCGAATTAAGCTACAAAATCTTCAAAATCGGTGTCGACTAGTATCGCTGGTCGATTTCAGAATTTTTAATTTACAAATGGAGTTGAATTTTTAAAATCCGCTTTTACATTATTTCTTAAAATCACATTTTCTACATTAATGTATTTTTGGAGATTTTTCTGAATTTATCGAAACTCGGCTAGATTTGGTATTGCCGGTTGATTCCAGGATTTTTAATTTGAAAACGGGATTGAATTTCTGAAATTAATTTCACCATGTACCTAAAAATAATATTTGTCATTTTTGAGAATTTTTTGGGACCTTTCCGGATTACTCTATTTTTCGGTGTTTCTGAGATTTTTCCATATCCGGAGTTTTATTTATATATTTTTTCTTTCTTTTTCTTTCTTCCCCGTTTTTCTCATCCACATCTTTTTCTTCTCTTTTCCTTTTCTTTTCTTTTCTCCTTTTATTCTCCACCACATTTACCCAAAATATTTCTCCCCTTCTTTTTTTTATTTCCCCTCTTCTCTTCTCTTCTATTTTTCTTTTTTCTTTTCTTTCTTCTTCCTCAGCCCGCAGCCCAGCAACAACCCCTCCTTCCTCTCAAATTCTCTCTCCAACAAATCTCTTTCCCTCTTCTTCAATCTCTCTTTAAATCCCTCTAATTACTCCCTCTCACTCTCAATTCTTTCTCTTACCTTCCACACTCTCTTCTCCACCAAGTGACCGGCCACCACCTTCAACCTCGACGCACGACCACCGCCGACAAACTCCTTAGGCCGGCGACGCTTCCTCGGCCTCCCCCTTGGCCGACCACCCCCTCTCTAATCACCAACATCTGCAACGTCCACAACAACACCAACTTCATCAACCACAGCTCCTCCACCTCCACCTCCACCATCTTCTTTCCTCATCTTCACCATCACCTCCACCCTCATTTTCTTTATTCTCCTCATCACCACCTCTACCATCTCCACCCAAGACTAACACGTCCACCTTCTCTACTTCACCTCTCCACCATCATCATCATCATCTTCAATATCCCATCTCCTCTCTTCTTTTCCCCTCCTCCGGCCTCCTCGTTGGCCGCCGGCCTCCCCCTGGCGCCACTGATGCCGGCGCCGCCTGGCCCCACGTGGGGTCGTGGGCCCCTGTGTGTGAGCAGGGAGGCAGCAACCCTTTTTTTTCTTTCTTTCTCCCCTCTCTTTCATTCTCTCTGTCCTTGTTTCCCTCTCTTTCTCTCTCCCCTGGCCAGAGCCAGGCCACGGCCAGGCCAGGCTGTGGCCTGCCCCCCTCTCTCCCAGTTTTCTCTTTCCCACTCTCAGTTTCTCTCTAGCTTTCCCTCTCTTTCTTGTTGTCTCTCTTCCTCTCTTGATTCTCTCTCTCTCTCCTTTCTCTCTAAAAATATATTTATATTTTATTATATTGAGCACGTGTACGTTGAATTGGATTTTCGGAATTGTCGGCGTTTTTCAAAGATTTATAGGCGAGTGGTCTCACCTCTTTTCTGGGTTCTCCGCTTCACTCTTTTCTTGGTTCTCTGCTTCGACGGGTGATTCTATTTTATTCATGTAATTGGCATAATTTATGGGACTGTATATGTGTATTGGTGTATTTGTATTCGTGTGAGGACACATTTATGTACCAGTGTGAGTGTGTATTTGTATGTCGTCGAGTGCCCAGGATTGGACCTGTATTTGACCTGTGACGAATGTTTGTATTAGGGTAGTTTATTTTCTGTATATATACCATGTCTGTGATATATTCTTTTACTACTTTATACCATGCGTGGCCGACCCTTCGTGATCGTTTAGCGTCCGGGCTCTCTACTCAGCCTCCAGGCTCTACACTCAGCCTCCTGACTTCACCACTCCATGGTAGTCTAGTTATTGCCATGTTGATATGTGTGCTCGTGTGCTATTAACATCTCGTGCATGTACTCTACCCAGTTTTCGGGCTGCGTTCAGCCTCTGGGCTTTTATACCTAACCTTCAAGTTGCGTTCAGCCTCCAGACTCTCATGCTCTGCCTGGTAGGCGAGCCTAGCGCTCAGCACTCTATCGCTAACTCCGTCTGAGTGTAGTTATGCCGTGAGCGATTGTTGTACGTTATTGTGGCTTCGCCGCAAGCGGTAACTACACCGGGCGTGATAGCGTTTAGCGTTGTGCATTAGCCTCGCTCTGCTTAGCTCCGCTTGATTGTTCGCTTGTCTGCTCACTTTATTCCTGTTTTGCTTAGTCTCCGGGCTTTACTACTCTACTAATAGCTTAGTTACTACCTATTAAATGCATGTATATGATACTGATACTTCTGCAGGTACCTACTCTGCCTTCGGGCCTATTAGCCTTTGGGCTTTCACCCACTCCTCGAAAGAGGAGTGCGTTCAGACCGTCAGATGTTTAGCTACGCTTGTTAGGCGGACCTAGCGCTCAACGCTTTACCACTAACTCCGTTCGAGCGCAGTTATGCCGTGAGCGCTGCTTCGCTACACGCAGTAGAATAGCGTTCATACGCTTGCTTCATCGTATACGTTTAGCCGTGCCGTGAGCGGTAACCACGCCGAACATGGTGGCGTCTAGTGCTGTATGTTAGCTTTGCTCCAGCTTGTTTAACTTTGCTTGGATGATCGCTTACTTTTCTGCCTGCTTGCCTGCTTGATAATCTAACTATTATCCTTTTCTTGATTGTTGTGAAGAGTTTGAAACATGTATTTATACTATTTTTCAAAACTGTAGTGTTTTCTTGTATTCATACCGATTCCCTGTATCAGTACTGTTTTCTTGTGTTCGTACCGATCTCCTGTATAGGTACCGTTTCCTGTATTCGTTCTGATTTCCTGTATCGGTACTGTTTTCTTGTATCGTTATATACAATAGTGATCTACTGTGCTTATTACCTGACATGCTACTACTTGACACCTGAATCCTGCATGCTATCACCTGACGCCTGTTTGATATCACTTATCACCTGCCACCTGATATATTACTGATTGCCTTATGATTATCATATTTCGGGAATCCTGTCCTGCTATCCTGTATTATATACAGTTACCTGTATTTCTATTACTTATGTATTTCCTGTAACTCCTAAACCTGCTCCTGCTCCCATAATATGATAAGTACATAATAATAAACTATAAAAAGAACAACTTACATCGGGTAAGGGGGAAACTGATGGACTTCAAGTGGTGAATATGTTTACAGTGGTATTAGATATGTTGTGCAACTCAAATCTTCCACATCTACCTGAGGGCCTCCAGTGCCCGAGGAGAGCGCTGGCTTCCTATCTCCTGTTACATTCCTGAATGGGCATAATATAAAACCCACTTTCTGTAGGTCTTGCGGCTGGTTTTGTACACCAGCAACGGAACACCCTGGGTCGTAGTCTCGGGCATGTACAGGACCCACTGTAAACATAACCCATTGGTCTCATCATCAGTTTCCATTAACAACCGTAGCTTACTCATCTATGAACGTATGTGTGTTAGGACGCTAGGGTACATGCCTAGATATATGGGTAGGATGAGTAATAATAATAAAGTGCTAATGAATAACTCGTACGGTTTTGCAATTCAGGTTGTATACACTTGGATTACGATAACATGGGCATAAGGTATATATATGAGTGTTTCTTTGTTTGGATTATTCCTTCGACGTACTTGTCTCATGAAACCGTAAATTGAGCTTGTACAACTGGTTTTGCTTGTATTCAGTATCGGTTTTATCGATTTTTATGATGTTTTCTTAGTTTTGGAGATAATTCAGGTTATATGAACTCAGGATACGATGACATAAGGTACAGGGTATATATATATGAACTTGAATACTTTTTGCAAAAGATTGTTGTAATAACCTCAACCCTAATCATCCCTATTTATAGGATAAAGGTAGGGATTAAAGAGTAAACTATTATAATAAATAATTAGGAAATATTTGACCCAAAACCAGCCCCCAAAATCGTTTAGAGATAAAACACACGTTTAAAAACGTGTTAAATCAAGTAGCCGTTAGGGCTGAAATCAAGCACACGGTTGACCGGCGGTCGATCAGGTTTTCAAAAATTTTAGCCGTTGCCAGCCCACGGTCGACCGCCTGGTCGACCGAAACAAACAGAGACTAAGGTACTTTCAGTCGGCCGAAGGTCGGTCGACCGAAATGGGGTCCGGTCGACCGCCCGGTCGACCGGGAGACGTGCACACATGCACGCACCCAAACAGTCAGAAGCCCGGTCGACCGTTCTGACCTGAAACAGAGCCGGTCGACCGTCCGGTCGACCGCAATAGGCCAAAAATCAGTCTTTTGAAAAATAGTTTTGAAGATCTTGATAGTTTTCAAAGTAGTTTTGATCAAGACTTGGTATAATATATAAAATGGAGTTTGTAAGTAATAAAATTTTGTATATAGGAGAGATACCCTTAAAATAAATCATGTGCAAAATCTTGTGTGTGGGGAATATTGAGCTTCAACATTATACACTATCCTTTAACAAACTAAAAATATAAAAACTGAGAAATGAAGTCTCTGAGCCGCGTTACACAAAGCTAGAGCCTTCTCTTCTATGAAACCGTCCTCTTTCGCCATTTGCCTTTAATCATCATAATTCCTTATAATAGCTTAGAAGGACCATCATGAATAGTACTAACCTGAAACTCATTCTAAACAACTTATTAGTACCATATAGCTTCTATGTGTTTTGTTATCATCAAAACTTAAACAAATGGAGAGTGTAACCTTTTGGGCCAACAACGAAATTATCAAATCCTCGTACAAGGAAAGGAAAAGGTTGAGTTCTGAGGAGATAGGGAATTAGAGAAAGCAAGTGAATATTAAATTAACCTCACTTATTTTTAGTTTTTTTTATTGCTAATGCCATAATGAAATTTTTTTTCGATTCAGTGCTATTAAAGTCAAAATTTCACGTATATAGGATATGTAGTAGTTCTATGCTACAATATTTTTCAAGTTTGGTATCCATTTAATATGTTAGCATTTTTTGACTTGATATTTCATAGAGGCATATGTTCTTTAAGTGTTCAGTATCTTGAGCTGTTGATATCTAAAGCTATCATAATTCTACATGATATCTAAAGGTAATTGTTTATTGTTTGTTTAGGGCCCTTTCATCAATGGGGACAAGATATCTGCTGCTGATCTGTCTCTTGCACCTAAGCTTTACCATATGGAGATTGCTCTAGGACACTACAAGAACTGGGCAGTTCCGGAATCGGTTCCATATTTGAAGAGTTACATGAAGGTATGTTAAACTACACTTCTCAGAATTTTCATAATATTTGCAGAAACAACTACTGAATCTTACTTATTAAGACAAGTTTGAGTTGAGTGAATATGTTATTATTAACCTGCCAATCCTTATCCTTTTTGAAGATAATATAGAAAGATTTAATAAGATACAGTATTGCCATAATATTTGTTAAAGAAAACATGCACAGGCAATCCACATATATTCAGCATAAATAGTTGTAATTACTAGCAAAGGAAAGTGAAGGATAAAAAGTGTGACATGGTGTGAATTTAGTTCTATAATAATAGTTCATGAAATTAATGGGGTTCCTTCCATTTATACCATTTGGAAGTTTCCAGTTGGTCTTGATGTCATAATTTTCATACATAAAGTTGGTCTTGATATCATAATTTTCATACATAACCTTTGAAACATTTAATTATGTCATTTAAGGAACCAATGTCATTATTTCAGCTTCTCGTAGAGGTTGCTCTATTGTAAGGAGTGTACATCTTTGTCTGGTAGAAGGGTGAAACTCTTTTCAAGCCTTTCGGCCTACAAAGTGATCAGTGACCAGAGAAGTCCAATTATACTCCTGTGGCAAACTACATAAAATTATGCATCTATATTGGGTTTTGCACTGGTATGGATCTATATTTATATATAGTAAATACTATTGCTGTAGTAATTCTCGGGGGAGTTATCAATGCACCAAATTGTGAGGATTAATGGATGAATTTTAGAGATCAAACCAGAACTAACACATAGATTTACGTGATAACTCGAAAGGGAAAAATCACAGAGAACAAGAGAGAGGGTTCCACTATAATTCAAAGAAAATTACAATGATGACTGCCTGATCTCACACGCTAGGGTTTTTGGGATTGATTCATCGTCCCTCTCTTGTTTGAGGGGGTCTACTCTTTATACAGGTGGGCGTCTGTTGGATAAGGTTTCGAAGAGTTCTCATTTATATGAATATCTATCCTATCTCAACTGCTTATCTTGGAGGTGGTTGGAGCCAAACATCCTTATTTGAATTGGTAGAGCCCGTATTTCTTTATCCTGTGGGGTCTATCTAACTACCAATATGGTTGATTTGCTCCCGAGCTGTAACCGTTGTATTCAACGAAGATTTGACTTGGAGATAAGAGTACTTGTAACTACTCTTATCTCTATCTTTTGGCTGCTTGAACTGCCAGAGTTTAGATGAGGTTAGGACTCTTCTTCATATATTCTACGTATGGACACGTGTCACGCGTCGTCTTAGGGCTGGATGGACACGTGTCGAGATCTAGGGGGTCAGAAATTGATCACTACAGATACCCCCTATGCTTCTCTCTTTGGCAGGAGGTAAGAAACTCGCCCCCGGTAGTTATGTGTCCTAGAGACTCTGAGAGAAAAGAAGGGAAACAGACCCCTTGAGCCTGGGTTCGGGTTGTCGGTGCCGCTTCTGTTTTTGGTAGTTTTTGGCGTGTTTCTACATGCTAGAAGAGCCTTTAATGCACGTCTTATCCGATATTGCATGTGGTAAATAACCATCATTTTTTGGGGAGGAGCGACACTCGAGGTTGGTACGGCGAATCAAGACGATGGTCCAGATGTAATCCGCGGTGAAAGGTGACACATGTAAGCTTTCGATTGAGTGGAGTGGGACGCGAAGAGATTTGAGGGTTTAAAAGCCTCTCTTAAACTGAAGGATTATCCCTAACTTCTGCGTCTTCAACCTCTTGTCTTCGTCGCTGTGATCTCTGTTCCCAATCTTCACCACTAAATCTTCTCCAGAGATGACGAAGGGAGGCGAGTCTGGTGTTGTCAGTGACACGAGGAAGGGCAAGGCCGTGGCAGAAGAGAAGGGGAAGAGATCCCATTTTAGAACTAGGGTCAGCGTGAATTTTGACCCAAGGATCACCAAGCTCCATAGCCAGAAGGATGTGGGGAGTACCTGGCTAAGTATGGCGTTCGTCTCTCTCCTGGGATAGAGGTCGAATTTTGACATGAAGGCACCACTTTCATCTTGCCTCCGCCTAATGGCGGTGTCTACATGCACCCCTAGATTCTGGCGTTGGGGTTGAAGCTGTCGCTGACACTGTTCGTCCATGCGTTCTGGCCCACTTAATGATTGCCCTCACAGTTGTCAGGGGTGGCTTGGTGCATTATATTGGGGTTTGAGGCCCTCTGCACTCTGAGTGTCCTGGAGGCCTGTCAGACTGAGGTTTTCAGTGCTACCTACTCGCTGAGAAAGACTAGCTAAGATGCGCGTTACTTCGTGCCCCAGAGTGAGAGCGAGAAGATCATCATCAACATAGTGGATAGTGACCATGGTATGTGGGATACCATGATCCAGGTGACTGGTCCCTGGGAGGCTGAGTCGGAGGATGAGCGTGGAGCCATCTCGACCACTTGGAACTTGGGCCTGATTGCTTGGGGAGGAACGCTGCCCTCTACTGACACTGAAGCAAATTTGCGAAAGTAGGTGGCTATTAACTACAACCACCACAACTGGAATTGGCTGTTGGACCCTAACGGTCTCCTGTGCCCCTGTTTTCTCGAGGGTACCGGCTTCGGCTAGGAGCCAGCCGACTGTTGACCCCAAGAGGCTAAGAGTCCCAGGGCGAGTGTCCCTGCTAAGAGGAAGAGGGCCCCAGTACAATCGTCGCAACCTCAACTTTTCGAAGAGGTAGCTCTTGAATATAGTTAAGACTTTTCCTAATTGTGACGTTCTTTGATGATTGTTTTCTTTTTACAGAAGAGGACATGGTTGGTTTTGATGAGTCCGATGAAGAAGAGATGTTGGATTTGTTGTCGGCTGCGCTCGCGTGCCTGACCTCGAGTGTTGGGCAGCCCCACGTGGCAGAGGATGATCGGTCGTCCCCTCCGAGCTCATGGACTCTGGAGCTCAGGGAAAGGTTCCCGAGGAGGGTGTGGACGCGCTTCCCGAGCCGATGGACAAGGAGGCGGAGATGCCAGGGGAGCACCCCTTCACAATTGAAGTGCCCTCTGAAAAGAAGGTTGTGACGGTGGTGCCTCCATCAACTCTGGTCGAAATTCTGAGCCCTTGCCTAGACTCGAGGAGGGAGCTGCTGAAGCTCCACCGACGGATGACGTCGCGAGGACCTCTGACCCTGTTGGTCTTTCGGGGACTGCCGCTCAGTCCTCGGTGCTGTCCTCAAGGCGGCCCACTGCGAGCTCCCTATTCAGGTTATATCTTCGGAGGCACACTTGAAAAAACGAGGTCTTCAGGGTAAACATCTGTAATATCCCTAGTAAATAATACGGTATTGTTATTTCTCTAAATTCTTATTAATTTTTCTATTATTTTTAATTATTGTTGGTGTTTATTATTATTATTGCTATGATTAGTTATTAATACTATTGATATTATTATTATTGTTATTATTCTTAACTATCATTACCATTATTGTTGCTAATATTATTGTTATTAGCATGATCATTATGTACTATTATATATTGTTATTTGTAATATTATTATTCTTATTATTGTTTTCTATTTTTCTTTTCCTACCGTTAACCCTTGACCCATCACCCAATATCAAATCCTATCAACCCTTTACCCTTTAAACCCATACCTTTTATCTAAACCTGAAACCCACCTACCCCATACAACACCCTAATATAATCTTATCATTAAATTTCATCCAATCAAATCAAATTGTAACAAATTATATGCAAATCTTAAACTAACCTAATTCCTCTCCCTTTCTTCACCACTGCCGACCTACTCCATCTCCCAAAAACCCATCAAAAGCAGCAGATCAACATCTCCCTCAGATCCGCAGCGTGCACATTCCTCATACTCCTCCGCGTGCCGGAACCCACCCCAATCAGGCCACGACAGCCCTCGCGAGCTGTGCTGCATACCCAATAGGCCACAGCACACCTGAGCCTTTCTCTGACTGCAGCACAACTGTGAACACCCCGGGCCTCCCCTTCTTAGCCCGGAGCCACCCTTTCGCGTGTAGCAAGCCCCCTACGCTGCTCTCCTTTGGCCGAGCCATGGCTGGCAGCACAGCCGCCCCCATCATCTCATGCGTCTTCCTCCTCACCCAGCGCTTTCGCGAGTTTGTCGATCACTTCATCATGGTAGCTCTCCCAAGGCCGTGCCCCATCCTCCTCCACAGGTCTGCACACTCGAGCACCCCAGGAGGATAGCCCGTGGCTGCCCTTTTGCCGCCACCCTCAGCCCATACCCCAGGCTTCCCCTCTCCTCCGCCGGCGAGCGCGATCACCTCCGCGGTAGCCCGATCTTCTCTGTGGGCATTCCTGCGAACCATCGTACCCCTCCACGGCTTCCGCCATCCTCTCTTGCGAGCCCCGAAGCACGCGCAACCCATGGCGTGCCTTCCTTCCCCTCATTCTTCACCTCTCTCTGTTAGTATTTTGAAAATACATTTTGAAAGAGAAAAATATTTGAAGTATTATTTTAAGAATTAAGTAATCTATAAGTTATAGGAGAACTGAACTTTTCATTCTTAAACTTAGTTTTTATTCAAAAACTTGTTATCAATCAAGGTAAGGAGTCAAACTGTTTTCTCATCTAGTCTATTATTTTACTTTAACTTATATGCATCTTTGTGACCGTAAAATTTTGATTGACTCACGGTTCTTTAACTCTAACTCTTATGTCTTATTTTTTCTCTTTTTTTATATTTTTGGTGATATTATTCCTTAGTTCTATTAGGCTTTCTAATCTGCCCATGTAACGAGCTTTTTGTCGGTGACTCCCAAACCGAACGGTCTTAGAGCCGGATGAGAACACCCCAAGGACTTAAGAACTTGAGCAAAAAAGGTCACAAAACTAAGGATTTTATTATGTGGATCACTTTTAGGCGTGAATATTTATGCTTTATTGGGCACAAATACCTAGCTTAATTAGAGGATTATATATATATATTTCTTTTTTATAAGGTATATGAATCTTTGTTTTTGAACCCTAAGTGTACAAGTGTATAAAGCATGCATATTCCATTAAGGTAAAAATAAAGACTAAATTACTTTTTCAATTTTCTTCCTAAACCTAGAAATCAAACGAATAATCTTATTTTGATCAAGTATAAGAAATTCTAATTATATTCTCTTATTTTTTAAAATTAACTTAATTTCTTATAAAAATATGTCAAAATATTGTTTTTCTTTTCAAAAAGTTTTTAAAAGCAAACAAAATGTTATCTTTTTTTAAAAAAAAAAGAAACCCATGTTATGTTAGAACCCTCCCTTACACCTATCTTATGCATTGTCCTCAATGTATAAATGAATGCATAAATACACGAAAAAGAAGAAAGGGGAGGAAAATATTATCTTAAGGTGGTGTTCCGGTGGTGGTCAGATTGGGTCAAGCGTTGCTGCCCAATCAAGATAATGTGGTGGTTCACGGAACCCACTTTTATTGACCTTTTTTATGTACATAATTACAATTCCCAATATGAATAGGATCATGAAAGATCCTATCATAAAACTTATTTTCTTTACATGATCACTCTTGAAAAATCATCACAGAGTCATCTTGGTCTATACCTATATCCAACAAGAGAATGTGACTTGGTGGAATGGTTGACTTGGGCTCAAGAATGATAAGTTCTGGAGCCAATACTAACTCAGAAAAATCAACTTTAGGTTTGAGAGACAGTTTTAGTTCAAGAGTTGAGTTCAAATTAAAGAATTGAAATTCACATTCTTTTCTCATCAATAGAATGTGACTATCCAAAATTTATGATTCAATTTCTAGATCTATAGTTACGGAAATAAATATTGGTTCAGAAAATTGGTTCCAAATTGGGTAAGGATACCAGAGTCAACATAGTTTCGAAGATGGAAACTGAATCACAAGGTTGGGGATCAGAGTCACATTCACATTCAAGTTCAATCTCATTGAATGGAAAACTTGCTAATTTGTCCAAGGTTTGAAATTGGTCAAATTCAAATTTGTGTGATGAAATTGAGTCTTGATAAAGTCTCCAAGACACCAAGATTTTTCGTTCCTATCAATATGGCTAGGGCAATTAGGAATGATCGAACATGTGTTAGGTAGAGTTTCCTCATTTCTATCTTTCATTATATTGATATTACAACTCATTTGTGGTTCTAGCTTATTGATAGATTGAAAAAAAATATTTTCGGACTGAATCAGGTTTTTCATACTCCTATCTGAGTTCATAGGTTCTGCTTCTTATTGTGGGACTTGGAACATGGAGTAAGGATCTTGGATTTCTTGTGAGAATTGTGAGTCCATCATTTTTAACTTTTGTTCTTGGGACTCAACATGGCTTCCATACTTTTCATATCCTCTAATTTTCTTCTATTGATTGATCATGACTAGAAAAATTATAGGCTAATTGTTGGAATGGTGGTTGACAATATGACTCAGGGGAGTTGTATCCCCATTGACTCTGTAAAGAGTAGTGATGATTATTGCAGTCTTGTTCATAGTATTGGGACTGGGGCATATATTGATTCGGATTAGACCAATTCGACACACTTGGTTGGTTAAAGTTATGATATGCTGGGGTGGTAATATCTGAGTCAAAAGAGGTCGGGGTGTAATATAGATTACCATTAAAATTGAAAAAATTGTTGTTATAAGCCATATCACACAAAAAATGTCAAAAACAAATGAAAATCTAGTTTAAGTTAGGATAAACCTTAAACCTAGACGACTCCTACCTAATTAGAGTGTACACGGGGGTATATTGCAGAATCTGACCACAAGTTAATCGGCCAGGTAGGGACAAAATTGGTGGGAGGTATCTACGTTAAAAAGCGACAGGGCCTAATTAAGCCAAAACACCAGCCTTCAGAGTTTCGCCCCTTAATCCCCAACCTTTGACATTGATTTGACAGAAGTCAAATTCTAATCAACTTTCCCCTTAGGCCAGTCTTCTATTGAGTCTTAGATATTCCTAGGGCCGTCTACTCAATTTTAGTTAGGCTTTGATTAGTGAGTGAGGAGATTGTTTGTGGGTTAAGCGAAGGTAATGACTTTCCCACCTTATTTTGTTTATAGAACAAGCTTTTAAATTAATTTAGTGCAACATGCACATGTATATGAAAAGAAACACTTAAGTAATGTAAACAATTCAAAAGTGTTCCTATACTACATGCTATGCTCACGTAGCTTTGCTCCAGCACTCTCCAACATAATGTAAAATGTAAACGAAATTAGACAAATGCCTAACTGTAAAGTCTAACCATTTTTTAATTAATTACAAACACGAGTTACTGTTGAATTAAAAAAAATATAGTGTGCAGAATAAGTTAACAGAAAAATATAATAACTGCAGAGTTACCTTTTGTAGTTGCCAACTTCCTGTAATCTACTCCTGCATATAAAAACAAAGAAGAAAAATAACCACTTAGTAATTAATAACAATACCGTTCCTCCCCGGCAACGTCAAAATTTGATTGGCGAAAAAGCTAGAGTTATAAAATGATGTTATTTGTAGGTTGAGGTGTCTCTGGCTTTTCGCAATTTATCCGCGATAGCAGTGGTTATGCGGGTCGAATCCACATGGAGGAATGCGATGGAAGCTTTTCAGTACGTTCACTAAATTGGTTAAGTGTTCTTCTTTGTTTTGAAAAGAAAAGAAAAGAATCCGAAGTTATGTTAGTAGAAAGAAGATATAGAAAGGAAAAGTATTTGTATTTTGGTTTTCTTTTAAAAGAAATTAAAAAGAAAAGAAATTTGTGCTAAGTATTCCACAAGAGAACTTACCTCTTCTGTCGATTGTCTAAATCCTAGATCGTTAGCGATGGATTACCTTGAGTTGGAGGCGATCAAAGCATAGCCCATAAGATTGGAGTTAGTTCCGTCAACATTAGATCATCAAAACTCAAACGGCTAGCATGAAATAAGAAGACTATGAAAGCAATTCTATCATCATGAGGTATCAATGGCACTCACAGAGGCAAGGTTATTCCGAGCCATTAGATTCACTTGAATTGAGACATCGAGAGAGAAGAAAATATTGTAGAAAAATTAAACACAAAGAAAATAACACAAGAAATAAAATAAAAGTAAATTTCGATTAAATAGAAAAACAATAAGAAAAAGTTAAAACTTACATCAATTGTCACTCTGGACTCCATTCTCTCTCTTAGACATATGAATCTCTTCTCAATGTTGGTTATAAAAAATAAAACAGAAAAGAAAACTGAAACTAAACTAAGCTAAACCCTCATTTTGATCTATGAAAGTATTTCTGAGATGTCTCCCTGCTCATGCCTCTGCTGGGGTATTTATAGGAGGAAGCGTGGGGTAGTGACTTATCAAAATGTTGACTCGTCAAAAGGTATATTCTCAGAATTTTGAAGTTGAACTGTGAATATGCTGATAATATCCTTTTCTTCTCTTGATTGGAAATTTAATTGAGTTGGGCTGCATTTAGCTTTTATATAGATGGCTGAAGATGACTCATCAAACGACTGAAATAGAAACAGTAGTCAACAGAAGAATTGTAGCCCTTTAAGTCTTCTTTTTTGGGGCATCTTGAATCATTGGATTTACATTTTTATAACGAAAGTTATAGCAGTATGAATTTGAATTTTGATTGAATTGTAGAGTTTTGGAGCTACCTTTCGTGACTCTATCTTGCCATGGGTATATTCTCAGAATTTGAATTTAAACCTTGAATATGCTAAGAATATACTTTCTTCTTTACTTGGAGAATAATTGATTTTCAATTACAAATTTAATTGAATTTTTCTTTCAATCTCCAACTATGATTGCCTCAAATCTCTGAATTTATTTGGCTTGTTGGGCTTGTTAGGCTTTTTTCTTTCTTTCCTCTATTTTATAAAAACCTGCACATCACTAAGCAAAAAGAGGATAAAATAGAGTTTTATTAAAAATAACTATGAGAATGTGACAATAAATATGCAAAATTTATGAGTAATCAAAACCCCCTTAACTCATGTATATTATAAAACATGTAGATATTCAATGAAGCTCAAACATAAATATGCATAAATAAAAACATAGCATGCATATATAAACTCTCACAATTCTTTTCTCCTTTTTGTCAATTCATCAACAAAGGGTGAAGAAAAATAAACAAGATAAATGTATATGCGATTTAAATTCATGAATAGGAGAGACAGTTAGGAAGAAAAATAAACAAGATTAATGTATATGCAATATAAATTCATGAAGAGGAGAGACTGTTAGGAATCCCCCTGCATACATGCATTATATGAAGAAACGGATGACTACAATAACCCATATAAGTATAATATACAATGTATAAATGGAGATGTTAAGCTCCTCCTACACATGTGTACCACATAAAGAAAAGAAGTCAAGCGCTTCTTTATTTACTATACTCATCATGAATTTTTATATAGAGGAGACGTTAAGCTCCCCTTGCATATAACAATACATATCACAATAAATTTTGAAAACCACTTAAGATACCATTTGAAACTAAAAACATATGTCAATAAAAAACATTTTGATACAAAAAAAATGCCAATCGAAAGGCAACATGGTTATCACATAAGAATTATACCAATTTAAAGTTAATACTCCATGACATCAATTGTAAACTTTTTCAATATAAACACCAATTTAATATAAAATCAAGAATTTTTCACCATCTTTTTGAAATACCAATGAAATTAATGCATAAGCTTGTAACGGTATCAATCGAAAAACCAATTGACATTTAAGAACTAAATCAAGCTTAGTTTAAAATATTTTGTGTTTAAAATATATATGTATGAACATTGTTAACTTAGCACAAAAAATCATATATATGTATGTATGATCAATTTACATACCAATTGAAATGTGATGCATACATATATAGAAAACAAGTCTGAGTATACAAAAATTAATTTCATGATATGTATGTATATAACTCATAACTATCACCCTATCATGCACATGTTTAAAAAGATGTTCAATAAGAGCATAAAATGCATGATCTCCTAACCAACCACCCTTATAAGGCAGAAGTTTTTAAAAATAATATTTTGAAAAATAATATTGTGTATGTTGAAAACTCTGCCAATTGAAGAATAAAGAATTAGTTTTAAAGTAATTTTAAAAATTAGTATGAAATCCTTAAAATAAGGAACAAAACATACTTTATCCATAAAAACATGCTAAGATACACGAGAATTGACACTTAAAAAAATCTATGGACATATATGAGCTCACGAAAATAAAATTATGAGTAAACATAAAGTTGAGTGCTCAATAATCATGTGAATAACATATTCATGAAATAAATCAATAAGGCTCAAATACATAACTCATGTGAAATTTTTTTCTAAAAAATATGATATATCATATAATCATGCAAGAATCATTAAAAGTAGGACATATAATGTACAATCAAATATAAAATGAGTTCACAAATAAAATAAAATATGTAAAGCATGAAGAGTAAGTGTAACTCAAAAATTATACATGTATAATACCAGTTTTAACAAGATTTGCATATCAATACATGATATAAATATGCATTAATATATGCTTTAACTAAAGCATATAAAAACATAAATCAACCAAAAAAATAGGCATGTAAATCTATTTGAAAACATTAATATTATTTTTAAAAATACATGCATAGTTAGGCAACCAATCAACTCATCTTTAAGTATAACACAATTTATGATAGAGTTTAGGTTACTTACACTAGCATATAAGTATTCAAAAATATTTTTAAAAGTGGAGGATGAAATGGTTACCAATACCGATGTAGCTAATCCATTTCTTCAAAACAAGGTGATTCTCCCACCAAAATTCTTTGATAGCGATGCATCCATTTGGTTTGACCTTCAAGTTTGAAATGCATCCACCACCAAGGCACCAATCCTCTCACATTTTGTGAGAGTCCACACCTACATCAAAAATAAGAGATGAAGATTTTGGTACCTATATTTTTTTGGGTCCATGAGGTTAGTAGCAATAGGAACCCAAACATTTTTATTTGCAAATTTTGAAATATTTAATCTATTAAAACAAAATTTTGCAAGATAGGCTTTGTGGTCACAATGTGTACAAGTGTACACTCTAGCATACATGTGAGTATGGGTGTGAACATGGTGTGCATATGGTGTATGCCGTGGGGTATGTGCATGAATAGTGAAACATATTTCTTGCGAAACATAGATTCCAATTTATTGTGATTAAATGCACATGGCTTAAAGTGGAGCCCAAATAATCAATGTTCTTCAAAATGCATATATCATTTTCAATTTTAGAAGAAGAATCATGAGCATGAGAAACACAATCCTTTTTCCTTTAGAAATAGAAATATTTTTTTCTTTCAAAACAATTTTCTTTTTCAAAGACTCGTTTTCTTTTAAAGCAATTTCTTTTTGTTTAGAAATCAAAATAATTTTCTTTTTCAATGATTCATTTTCTTTTGAAACAATTTCAAATTTATTTTGAAAAGAATCATTTTTATTTAATAAAGAATTATATTTTCTTCAACTTTTCATTTTCAATTTTTAACAAATCATATTTTTCAAGAAGTTTTTGACAAAATAAAGCAAGCTCATCATATGACATCTCTTCTTCAAGCTCGAAATCGGAGTTTACCTCAAGAGGGTCATCCCCTTGGATCATGTAGCACATGTTGGAAGTATCACTTTATTCATCCGAGTCACTCTCCTTGTAATATTGCATTTGTTCACCAAGAGAGATAACGAGTGTTCCATACTATAAAAGCCGAATTAAAATTAGAAACTCTAGATAAATACTCATTATTTAGGGCTGACTTTAGAGCATGAATGACTTTTGCATTAACCTCAAGATATTTGCCATTTAAAAATATGAATTTTTAATGGTGATAAGATAAACATGAATCTCTAGCGATTTGAGGTACATAGACATCATAACTTTCCAAGTTTGAAAGTTAAGAATATCAAACATAGGAGGTGCAAGAAAATTCATGTGTGTGTATGCAAATATTGTGAGTAGCAAAAATAAAAATCTTTAACTCTAGGTTGTTAGACCCAAATCAAGAGCACCAAGCTCTGATACCAATTGAAGGTCACCTAGAGGGAGGTGAATAGGTGATGTGCTAATCTAATGCCAAATAATGCAGAATTAAAAATTACTATGCAAACTAAAACTACATACAACATATAACCAAAGATTGAAGCCGAATTCTCGGTAAAGGGCTCTGGACTTCTCCTCAAGATTCCTCTAGATTAAGAGTTGAGGTGCTACTATAGCTCTCTTGGTTGAATACTAGTGTTAGCACAATATCAAACATGTAGAGTATGAACAATAATAATAATACTAGATATCAAATAACCCAAGCAAGTATATCTATTTAGTACAAGTAATATCAAGTAAATAGAGATATGGACTATAAAAAAACATGCAAGATATTAAACGCAAGTGAGAGAGAGATGAGCAATCACGAACATGAGAGAATTGTTTCGAGGTTTGAGCCACTTGCTCTACGTCCCCGCTTTCATCGCAATGAAGAATTTTCACTAAAATTGATCACGCAAGATCACTCGGTGACGCAGCACCTACAACGAGCTCCCTCAAGAACTCTTGGACCCGCAAGTCCCTCATTTGTTCCCGCCAGAAGAATACACCACATGAAACCGCAAGTTTGCCGAGGTCGCAACCTCCAAGTCTTCCAAATATAAAGATGAAAACTTTGTGATCACTTCTTGATCACAAACAAACTCGCTCACATACAAGGATCCCTATAGGATGGATACAACAATGGAAAGCTCAAGTTTGTGTGAGAAAAACAAGATAGATTTTGTGGTGAAAAACTTAAGAAAAAGCTTTTGAAAACTCAAGAGATTCACTCTTGAAAATTCTCTTTTTGATATAGAAATTAAGCTCAAAAACTTACTGAGAAAACTCTGTGGAAGATAGGAAAAACTAGCTTCAAAACTTATGTGAAAACTTTATAAAAACTGGCCCAAAAGACCCCATCTTATAGGCTGTCAAAAAACTAGCCGTTGGGCCAGGAATGACTTGTCAGTCGACTGGCTAACGGTCAAAAATCTGACCGTTGGGGTTGCTGGTCGACCGCCCCCAGGCCACACAGAGAAATCTTCTCTCTGTTGGTCGACCGAACAGTCGACCGCCACTACTTAAGACTTGGGTAATGCCAGTCGGTCGACCGATCGGCCGATCGCTCTTTGCTAGATCGACAGGTCGGTCGACCGAGCCAAGGGCTTAAGCACATGTGCACGTTTCTGTGCACTTCGGTCGACCGCTCGGTCGACCGAGCTCTGCTTCAGTAGAACCGGTCAGTCGGCCGACAATAGCCCAAAAACATGAATTATAGGATTGAAAATTAGGACTTTGCAATACCTATAAATTCTCATAAAATCCCATAAAATTTCAAAAATAAGTTCATGAAATTATTTGAAGTACAAATATGTGTGATCAAAATCAACACATATTACAAACAATTTGAACTATTTTTG